>JARHVA010010815.1:0-50000 GCA_037957365.1 Torreya grandis
AAATTTCTAGAAAATATTGACCCAATTGCCTTTGGAGATAAGGGGGAAGCTAAAATCTAGGATTCATTTCAGAAGTCATTTTTTCTCCATTTCTGTGTTTCCATCTGGTGCCTTTCCATAATGAGTCCCTATAGTTGGTAATGGCTTTCCAGAAGGCATATCCATTGGTAGGGCTTCCTCCCATATAAATTTGTCTTCTTCACTTCCTTTTAGATATTTAGCTCTGATGATCCTAGTCTATTGTTTATATTCCTTTAAAAGTTTCCATCCTATTTTGACAAGGAGAGAACAATTCATTTTAGCCCCCAATTAGCATGTCAGAGGCACGGCTTCTCCCATGAAACTAGATGAAATATGAAAAAATACTAAGTATCTCTCCATAGAAAATTCCTTTTAATTTATTTAATCTTGTCTACCACTTTACTAGGCACACAAAAGATTGACATGAAATAGATAGGGGTAATTTGAATTCAAGTTTTAAGTAATTGGAATTTACTAGCTTAGGTGAGTAAATGGACTTTCCAACCTAATTTATTCCTCTAAATTTTATCAATGAGTGGGTTTCATAATTTAGGATCCATTCTTCCATCAAATAGGGGTATCCTCAGATAGGTTGAAGGAAGTTTGCTCACCTGTCAATCCAAAATGGTAGCAAGTTTATTCTAAAATAGGATTGAGGTCTTGATAAAGAAAATATAACTCTTTTAGAAGTTAATACATTTATTAGCCACTTTATCATATATTTGGAGGATGATATTGAGGTGTTAGGCTTATTATACCAAGGCTTCCCTAAGGAGGATCATATTATCAGAGAATTTATCATGAGTAATGGGGTTGGTATTGTGGGGCACCTTGATGCCTTGATATCGCCTTGTGATTGTGACTTCTGTAGGCTCTTCCCAAGAATTTCAACCAATATGATAAAAAATATAGGGAGATAAATGCCCCCCTGTCTTAGCCCTCTGGTAGCATAAAAACATCCTTTGGGGACATTTATTAATATGTGAAATTTTAGCATTGATATGAAACTTAGGATGACATTTTTGACCTCCATATTAAAGCCCAGTCTCTCAATAAATTTTATGAGGAATATCCATGAGACTCAATCATAATATTTATTCATATCAAGTTTGACCATCATGCCTTACCTTATGGAATTAGAAATTGAGTGAATGGCCTCATCTACCATAATGATGCCATCAATAATTTGTCTTCATAAGATAAAATCTCCATATTATTCATTGATCATTTTATCCAATAGTGTTTGAATTATTTTAACCAATAAAATTGGATAGATATTATATATGTAATTTCATAACTTATAGGTTATAAGTCTTAATATTGTTTGTCCTAGGTTTCATTGGGATTAGGACTAGAAAGGTTTTATTCATTTATTTTAAAATGGATCTTGTGGTAAAGAATTCACTCATAAGTACGTCAACTTCCAAGAAAATGATGTCCCAAAATTTTTAAAATAAAAATGGGGGAAATCCATCTAGACTGGGAGCCTTGAATCCTTCCATTATAAAAATTACCCCTTTAACTTCTTTAACCAAAGGATATTTAAGGAGGTCAAAATTATCAAATTAAGTAATAAATTTGTTAAAGTTTCTCAAAGTATTTTATTTCAACATCTCATCAAAGATACCATCTTTCATTAGAAAATTTGTGAAGAATTAGATTGTATGATAGTTAATCTCATCCTCTTTGTTATTATTCTTCCATTCTCCACTTCTAACTCATTGATTTTTTTAGCATTCATATGTCTTGAAGTAGATTGGTGAAAGAATATGGTGTTTCTATCTCCTTCCTTTAGCCAGGTACATCTATATTTTTATCTCTAATACACTTCTTCCTTAGCCTCAAGATTATGAAATTGGCTCAATAATTCCCTTTAATTGAGAATTAAGGACATGTTATTTCCCTGAGTAGCTATTACATATTCTATCTTTAGTAATTCCTCCTCTAGAGCCTTATTTTGAATGAAAATATCCTTGAAAACTTCTTTATTCCATTTTTAGAAATTATTCTTTAGTAAGTTTAATTTATTAACTAGGATATACATATCAAAACCTAAAAAAGTTTCTTTCTACAATTTTTTATCAATTCAATGATGTTTGGGTGATATAACCACATAATCTCAAATTTGAAATGGAAATTATTTGGTTTGGATAACTTTCCTCTTCAAACACAAGTGGATTATAATCATACCTAATTATAGGGATATAGGTTAGAGAATTGTAAAAATGGAGATCCTAATTAAGAGAGATGAGGAAAAAATTAAGATGAACATAGATAAGACTATCTATCAACCTTCTATTTGTCTAAGTAAAAGGGTTACCTGTAAGCTCCACATCAACCAATCCAAATCTAGTGTGGAATTAATTTAGGTCAAGTATGCTTTCTATAAAAAAAATCTACCCCTCCCTTTTCTCCTTAGGGAGAGAAGAGTGTTGAAGTCCCCCACCATAATTTAGTTTCATTGTTCATAGGTTTTTTATAAGGCTAAAAGGTCTTCTCATAATTTTATCCCAAAAGTTTTGGAATTGGGGGCATAAATGTTAGTCAAAATCTATTTATCCTTGATATTTCTTTGAAAATGATGGACACCAATTCATTAGTTTTCATTAATATGTCACCTTCCAAAATATTTATGTTTTAGAATATCGCTAGGCCTCCTAAAACACCCTTATAAAATCTTGGCCTACATCCGCATTGTTGATTATACTAAAAAAACACAATGTTAAATCTTATCTTAGGTCCCCATTTCTAATTATACTAAGATATATTCACAAAACTTGACAAAAAATGATTTGGATGCCATTCATTACATAGGTCAAATATTGAGAAATGTTTTTGTTAGTATTCCAAGATGGGTTGGAAATTGTGGTTGAGTAAATACTTTAAAAAATTTAACCTATATTAGAACTAGTTTCTAACTAAAAACCTAACAATGTAAAACCATCTCCCAAAAGGATAATTGAGATAAACGTTTAAAAAATAGCTTTTGCTAATTGGTGTAGAGTTCACAATACTACCCAACATGGAAAATTAGAATGTGTGTAATTTTAAAAATCATTTGAATTATTAAAAAAATGAATGTAAAGGTATGAATTATTTCCAATTAATTATAACATATCTATAACTTCTAATATACATAATAATTCTAGTGTTAGCAATGTATTTATATTAGAGACACTCAATTTTCCAACTTTAGAAAATAATGATCCATAAGAGAAAATGGAGAAGGTAAATTAATTTAAACAATACCAAAATAGTAATTATTCAATGAAAATTAAATCACACTAGCTTCGTACTACTTTTATTCCTCCCAATAGTAAAGAGACACTTATTTACCCAAAGCTAATAATGACCCTTCTTCATTAAAAGGTAGTGACAACCCTTCCTCCATTGATTCACATGTGAGTGTTAAAATGAGGCTATAATATTTTTGAAGACATGAAAATATTTGAGGGAAATATAAAATTACATAAATTAACATATGTTACTAAGTAAATATATTTACTTCTTACATGTTTAACTGATAAGTTTTCCCACAACAAATGAAAATTCACACATGAAACTGTTATTATCCACAAAAAGAAAAGGGAAATTACCCATTTTATAATTATATTTTTTATGTTTTCAAAGAATTTACATATGTTTTTTGTGGATATGAACATCTACCAACATTATGTATTCAAGAATTTTTGAAAAAATAGAACTAACCTCAATTATATTTGATTAGATAGTTGTCTAATGAGAAAAATTAGAGGTAAAAGTGATTTGGGAATTGTTAAAAATATAAATATATATAAAGTTTTATCCAATAATGTATTAATTAATAGATAAAAAATTCATGGGATTTTATAACACTAATGGTATGTTGTTGTGTAAATATTGGTCTAGAATAGTAAATGGTGACATGGCCACTAATTTCTCACATGTGGTTAACCACTTTGGAGAAGAATGAAATTTAAATATTAAATTATATAAGATGAAATTAATTATCACAAAATATAAACAAAAAATGAAATAGTAAATATAATTTCAATTGACAATAGAGTTCATACACTTAAAAAAAATCTTCCTATTAAAAATAGTGAAAAATAAACACTAATCAAACTAACTTGTAAGCCCTTTATTTTAATTTATTTCATTCCAAACAAGGACAAGGAAATTTAATTTTATTGATGGATCCAAAAAAAATAATTATTTAAAATATTTTCATTTACTATTCCCATGCAAAAAATAACTTAGCTAGATATGAAGCCATGATTTGGGGCTCCATTTTGTTTTAAATAGGAAATTGAAAATATTGCAATTTTTTTACTTGAAAATAGTGAGGATGAATATGTTTATTTTTAAATCATGTAAATATGGTTTTGGATCAACATTTAATATCACACTTTACGAGCCATAATTAGGATGAGAAATTAAGGGAATGATAGGCTCAGATTGTAGACCTAGGTTTCAAATTCCAAATGTTAAGAATGAAGTGTTGTGTAGTTTGGAAAATGAAAAATTAAAAAACAAATATTAAATGAGATAACTTGAAATTATATTGTGTTAGTTAAAAATAAGAAAGTAAATAATAATTAATTTTAGTTTTTTTATTGTTAAAATACTGAAATATAATGCTTCAAATAATAATAATAGATAATGATAGTTATATTTTTTAATTGGGAAATTTCATAGATTTTTGTATTAAAAAAATAGGAGGCTAATAATATTTATTATTTGAGATTGGTTGATATAATAGATAATAATATCAAAGCTAATTGATGAAACTATTTTATGAAATTAAAATTTTGACTTGAATAAAGTTTAATTAAATAAATGGATAAGGAGGGAATTACATAAGAGATATAGAATCACAAGGAAAACAAAATCAAACAAAAAAGGGACTTGATCTTAGATATCTTAAGGAAGAAGATGAAAACAAACCATTATAGAAAAATATGGATAACATAGGAAAATAAGCTTGTATCACATTATTATTTTTTAATTAAATTACTAATCAGTCCTATATATTGGTTTAATTTTATACCTCCATATTTGTTAGGCTATTATCATACCTAAAAAATTATATTTCTTCTCTTAGACATCATTTGAAGTAGTGTCCCTCTTTGGATAACACCTTGGTATTATCAGTGTAAATATGATGAATAGTTTTTAATGAATGATATTATAAATATTAAATAACTATTTATAATATCTAAAAAATGTTCATTTACCCCATGTTGATGGATTTACCTATCTATCTAATATATCTATATGACACCCCATCAGAGAAATAAATTTTATACAATCCACTTCTAAGAGTTGAATCTAAATTTTCTCTAGACAACTTAAACATTATCCTAATTTTTTAAAGAGGGATAAAGGTATTATGCATGTACTTATTCTTAAATAAATCAATTTTTTATAAATACATTAAAATATGGGAGGAAATTAGTAGGTATATTATGGAGGTCAACTAAATATTTGGGTAAAACAAGAGTGTTCCTAGATGATTTTGAGGATCTAAAAATATTTCCCTTTGTAACCATTATTCTTAAAAAAATTAGTTGAATATTTAATCACATCCTTTAATTGATAACTATCATAGATTATAAAATCTCTCATGGTAAGGGTTTAAAGGATCCCTATCTTCTATG
This sequence comes from Torreya grandis, assembly GCA_037957365.1. NCBI lineage: Eukaryota > Viridiplantae > Streptophyta > Pinopsida > Cupressales > Taxaceae > Torreya > Torreya grandis. The sequence goes on from JARHVA010010815.1 coordinate 5,661, forward strand.
AATAATCTTTCTCTCTCTCTCTCTCTCTCTATATATATATATATATATATATATATATATATATATACACACACATGTGGGTATATTTTATGAAACTCAAAAAATACACAAGTAGGGTATCTCAATTAGACTTATCATTGGTACCACCGACTCAACCATGTATGCCTTATCCTTGTTCTTCGTTGATAAGCTAAAACTATTAGTATAAAAATTTATTCCTTCATCAAACACTCCATGGAATTTATTTATATTATCAACACCATAAGGTATATAAATAATATATTTTAGTTATCTTTGATGTTGTACCTTTTCACAAAGTTTCACATTGATGACATAATTAGAGTGGTAGGTACTCATAATAGTGAGGAGACTACTTCCTTATTAGCATTTTTTTTAATTCCACCTTCTAAACCTACTTATGGGTCATTTATGAATAATTATAACTATTTTAAATTGGGTGCCATATTTCCCCCATTGTATCAAAGAAATTTATGGAGTATTCCAAATAATTATCTCTTACCTCTTTCACCTTGAAACCTATTTTATGGAAAATAAATGTAGATGACACACATGTAAACTGGCCTAATGGTTTAGATAAATTTGAATACTTCAATAACCACTTAGACAAAGTGATTGATACCATAAAGTTCACTAAATATATAAAATTCAAATAAAAAAATACATTATTATATGTCTTCCTCTCTAGGTAACCAAATGGATATTTAAAATATTTTCTAGGTCTATGTTAGGTGTGGAATGAAAGAGGGTTGATTTTATATTTATACCAATCTATTTGGAGAACATCTCACATTAAAACACTTGGGTCAACCATAGTAATATGTTTCATTTGAAATTTGGATCATTTTAGGGAACCTGACACTTGTGTCAAGATAGGAAACATGTGTTGACATATGTGTCTAATTGGGACACAAGTGTCTAGGTAGTTGGAAAATAAGTGTAGGTCCATAACTTATAGATATTGAAGATAAGTAGGTTTATAAAATTTTGATCAGGATGGAAAGTTTTAGTCATCAAAATAACATTTTTTAGTCTTGGAGATAAGTAATTAGTGATAAACAGAGTATATGTGATCTTTTGGTAGTGGGAAAGGTATATAAGTTAAATTTACATCCATGATAAGTATTTTCTAGTTATACAAGATTTTGGTAGTATATAATTTATAAATAGTGACTAAATTCCCCCACCTTTAATATATTAATGAAATTTCTAGTTTAATTGAAAATGAATGTGTACCTAGGTGTGTATAACACACCTTGGCTTTGCTTGATTCTAGATTTAGTGTTTTATCATTGACTAAAATATAACCAAGATCATGTTAGAGTATGTAATAAGTTCATATAATCTTAAATTGAAAACATTGAAATGATTTAAATTTAAAATAGAATAAGGTTGAGGAGTACACATATGTATTCGTGCAACTATCTTGTATTTTGAAAATTTTGATTTGAAAGGTGTTTCATTATGAATCACTAAAATTGATATTAGAGTAAATATAAATATGTAAAGTTAATCTAAAGATATAGAGAGATATTAGAGATCACATGACCCAATCCTTGGAGAAAATGTGAGTTTTCACCAATTAGTTGAAAGTAACTCAACTATAAAACCCACTCATACTTATAACCTTATGAATGTGAGTGAACCAAATCAAATCACATAATAAAACTAGTGAGTCTAAATTATCCAATAAATTTAAACCTATTAACTTGGAAAGATTGAGTGATTTACTCACCCGAACCATTCCAAAAAGTGATCCAACTAGTGTATTAGATTGGCTCAATACAGTCCATAAGATTCCAATCTAGTGGGTGATGATAGTCCTTGAATGTATTTTAAATATAAATTTGATCTAATTTTATAATATTATTTATACATTATATATCATATGCACCTTAGATATGTCCCATGTTGAAACTATATATAACAATGGTACCAATGTATAAAAATTTGCCAAATTTGTGTATCTAAATTGTATAACCATGTAATTTAGCCAATTTGAAATTATGTATGTGTGGAGAACATGTTTTCAAAACATGCCCCTAATTATATGGATAAATTTTAAAACTTATATAAGTGAAAATGTGGAGGACATATTGCTATAACATGCCCCAACTACAATTTGAATCTCATAACTAGTGTAAGTGTGGAGAATATGTTTCTAAAACATGCCCCCACTACAATCTGAATAAGATAACTGGTGTAAGTGCCAATGTGGAGGAAATTTTTCCAAAAAAATCACCCCAATGTAATCTATGTATGTTAGATACTAAATAAGTGTGTAGAACATGTTTCCAAAACATGCCCCCCCACTAAATTTAAAACTCTAATAAATATAGAAGTCATGCCTCCATGGCATGCCCCAATTGATATTACACCCCCTTTTAGGGGTTTTTTAAGTGATGAATATTCATTAATTCATGAATATTACAATTTTTATATTTTCATTTGTGAAATTATTAGGGTTAGCAGATGGTACCAAATTACTAAAATTTTAGGGATATATATTATTTTGGGGGTCAGCTCACCAACCCTTTATGGCATTATCTTTGAAAATAGTTTAATTTACCACATACATATACCCCTCAATATTGATATAAAATAACAAAAAATTTATAATCCTCTATCATTTTAATGGCATAATCGAATGACGATGTTAAATGACATGACTAAAATACATGGCTAATGACAGTACTGAATGACACTACTAAACCAAGAAAAGAATAAAGAAACCAAAATTTAAAACCTTGAATGATAAGAATTAAATGTATAAATAAAATTTGGCATGTGCACCTTTTAATTAGGAACTAATGAAACTATCTCCGGAAACCATGTCATGGATCCATTAAAATTTGGATAGCTTCAAAATGCATATAAAAATATATGAACTAGCAAAAAAATGGTCCACATTAAAAAATAAAAAATTGTAGGGGATATAAAGATTGAAACCATGTAATAGTTTAATTTTTATATCAGCAAGGATTTTATATTTTTCATTGCCTTTTTCTGGCAAATCCATATGCTCCAGATGGACTCTAGAGTGTTTAATCCTGAGGCCCAACTCTTGAGGGTATAAAATTGGTAGTAGAATAACCACATCTAAAAATCATCCAAAAATATTGGTCTTACCTACACAACACTCATGGTAGATCCAAATGACTCGATTAGATGGCAAAGTTAAGCAACTCAATAAAATGGTAGAGCTGAATGATGGAGTTGAATATCTTAGCCAAATGGCAAAGTCAAATGACTCAACTAGTGGTAGATCCTGATAGCTCTACCCTTGATAGATCTAGATGGCTCAGATAGTGGCAGATCATGATATCTCTTCCCTTGATAGAGTCAAACAACTCTGATAGTAGGAGAGTGAAGTGGCTTTGCCCATCATAGAGCTGAATAGCTATCTATAGTAGAGATAAACATAATAGTGTTGTTCATCTCTATCATGGGCATATCCATTTAGATCTACTATGGGAAGAGCCATTTAGCTCTATCATGGGGAGAGTCATTTGTCTCTCCCACCGGTAGATCCATTTGGATCTACTAAGGGTAGAGCCTAGGTAGAACTATTCAGATCCATCATAGGTGTTGAATGGCTCAACCATAAATAAGCCACACTAAAGAAGATCTATTGGCTTAGAAATACCTTGTTTATAACTGAAGGTTTATATGTCAAAAATAATATTTAATCTATTTGGTACCTAAATCTATGTGGTGGAATGGTGATTTTAAGAATATTTTGGACATGGTAATTTAACAAAGCTATGAATCATATTTTCCTAAATGAATCTAAGGGGTTTTAAGATATGGCCTCTTAAAATAAACCCTACCCTGCTTTGTGGTGATGGAATTATAAAATTGTAATTACCTTACCTCAAAATGATAATATAACCATGTAATCTATTAATTAACCATGTATCATATAGAGGGAACATGTCAAGGTAGATATGTCATTGAAGCATGTCAAATTTGATCACATCAAGTCATAAGATACATGATGTATATCATGGAAACATTTATATAGTAACAATATAATGTCAACAAGCAATCAAACACAAAAATAAGATCATTAAAAAATCAAATCAATATATAAAGATTTAAGGAGGCCAAAAACAAGGGGCACATTCAAATGCCATAATCAAAGGGACATGAAAATATCTACAAAGTAATAAATGACATATTTAAATGTCAACATACAAAAATCAATGACATATTTAAATGTCAAAGAGGAAAACAAAGGAATGGTGTCTACAAACAATATATCCTATTCAAATTCTTAAATAAGAAAGATAATAACATGTTAAGACACTCAAAGAAGTGCATAAATGAAAGTATAAATAACTAATAAAAACATATCATACTAGTCCCTAGATATATGTGTTAGTAAAAAATGTTGAGTACATAGAATATCAAGTACACTACAAAATATATAAGCATGATTAAAGGGATGTGTAAGTATATTTAGGAACTCAAACATGATAATGTAATGTGACCATATAATTATATAACCTAGATGTATCATGATCAAAGAGGTGGCTGCTCCCAACATCCTGATAATGTGAGTAGAGGGAAAACCCAATATCTAAAAGTTCCTATATAATTTATATGTGTATGCCTATATCATACTCACAATATATGTGAAAAATGTGTATATATAATAAATATTGATATGTCATCTCCAACATGAAACTAAAAACATATATGCTCGAAGCTAATAGGATATGTAAATGTTGAACATATTTGTGGATTTTTGAAGTTTTTTTATTTTTTATTTTATATTGTTAGAATATGTGAAAGGAAAATACTATCCTATGATCACATCCAAAGGATGCTCATATATATCTCCTCATTATGAACCTAGTTTAATAAATTGGTGATGTTTACTAGAAGCATGTATAGGTGCAATATCTATCACTATAGTAGTTTTGATGCTCCACATATGTAAAATAGGAATGTATGGTTGTGAAGATTTAATATTAGGAGTAGGGATTTTTATAACCTATCTTTGAGTGATATGTAATTTTTTTAGAATATGGGTAATAGTAACATGTGTAGGTTGTCTAGATATTTAAATATGGTGTGTAGTAGATTAGGATTCTATGGAACCCACTATCTTATGCAATGGTCTCTCAATAAATATATGCTTGGTATATATAATTTATTATTATTACCCTTTTATGGAGGATTAACTGTAGGAGGTTTGATAATTAATTAACTGGGTATATATTTCTCTTACTCAAGAGGAAGTTCATATGGAATTATTAAAACTATAATTACCTGATTGACATGAATGTATTTAACACACCCATGTACAATAGAAGGTATTAATTTAATTTTGTGTGTCTAAGGTTTTCCCAATAACATATAAAATACACTTATGGAAGGTATAACTAAGAAGGTAGTAACCACATGGATATGACCCATTTATAAATGTAAATACATATCACCAAGAACCTATTGTGAGGGACCATCAAATGCTCTAACTAATTTGGTCTAAGGATGTAAATCATGATTTTTACAACCCAAATGTGTAAATAATGTCATGTTACAAACATTGTATCTTGATCCATTATCAATCATAACACTATGTATAGGATGGTGATCAAGGTATGATGAAATGATTAAGGAATGAATATCTGAGTCGTCATCCTTAATCTCACTATTATTGAAATTAATAGAGGGTATTAAAGCATAGGAGGTTTATGTCAGGTATAGGTAAAAATAATCCCATCCAATGGGTACTCATAATGAGATGGTAGAGGGTGTTCATTAAATGCCATTTTCACTTATGGATCCTTATTTGAATGATTTTGTAAAGGATTGTTAAATATTTTATATTTGTAGTGGTTAGTAGGTTATGAACTTGATTCCTTTTGAAGATCATCAAATGTAATATTTTGGTCATAAATGAGGCTGCAGGTCTTATAATTCAATGTAAAATATATTTTTGTATTATTCCCAAGGCCTTGGTGATAGTAAAAATAATCATTCACATCATACCATTTTTCTAAAGTTATCATCATATCAACCACTATATGATAAGGGAGAGATATAAGATGATACTATACAAAGCACAAGAGTAATAAGTGGGAGACTCAAGTAAGCATGTAAATTATCTCCATGGTGCACTGGATAAGACAATATTTTTAGGTTATTATGACACCACATTAACCATTGTGGTTATGTTTTTAGGTTCACGAGATTTGAAGTTATAACTTGGTTTGATAGTAAACCTGGTATTGTATGTATATTTAGTTGGTGTATTTGATACATATTTAAGTTCACTAAATGAGATAATTTTTATTTCATGATCATGAAAATTGTGGCATAAATCATCAAAAGATTTAAATTTTTTAAATACAATATACCTGTGTAAAGGAGAAGGAAAAATTTTATTGAAAATATTTTGAATCTCTTTATCTACCATAGGGATACTCATTTAAGCCAAAATTTTCTTATATCTCAAGACATATTCATTAATAGTTTCATTAGTTCCTTATTTTATTTTTTTAATCTGGGCATAGGAAAATGTTTTAGCAATTTTAATAGATAAGTGTGACAAATACTAATATTTAAGGGGTTTTAAGGAATTTAATGATTGAGTTGGTAAATCATATAACCACCTTAAAGCATAGTATTTTAAACTCCTTGAAAATAATCTGGTCAAAAGTTTATCATTGGAGGCATAATCAAGGCATGTCACATAAAAAGATAAAATATGATACTCAAGATCACTCTTCCCATCATTAAATTTCAACTTAGGTGCAAAAAAACTAATTGGCAATGGGTGAAAATATGCCTATGGTTCAAGAGTATTATGCAACACCTATTGTGAGTCAATATAATAAGGTGAATTCATAGTGTTTTTTTCAATATTTGTAACCTTCGTGTGTAATTTTTTAATAATTTGGACAAGAAATTACACCTCTTGGTATTTTAGGTTGGATATTTGATAATTCACCAAAGGAGGTGTACCCAGAGGCATTAAAACTATTGTTTAATTTGAATCATTAAGGGTTCCCATGTAAGATGTGAAAATAGTATACATAATCCATGCCTCCACTACATGTAGGTAGATTTATTGGTATGGAATAAATAGTAATACCTTATAAGAAGTCATCATCACTAGGTGAGGAATCCTTAGCCTTACCATACATACTAATTTCATCTCTTGTAACATATAAAAGCTAAACTATTAATCCCTTGTTATTATTGAGATAAGTGATCAATGTCTCTTTATCTTCCATTTGAAATCAAGTTTTTTGTTTATTATTTTTCATTACTTAGAAATGAAAAATTATATAATTTGAATAATGAACTAAAAAACCTAGCTATTAAAACCTCATTAATAATAAAATTTTTCACTAATTTGAATTGGATTTACCAAATTTTTAAACCTAAAATTGATATGTAGGGAATCTAGGGTTAAATGGGTAGATATAACCTAAGGAACAAGGATAGTATATTATCTCTAAAGTAGGCAAATTATTTGTGAAACTCAGATAAAAAATTTATAATACATTTATTACGCTAAGATTATAAAGATATAAAATACAACCATGATATATATTATAATAACAATGAAAACAAGATAGTTATTTTTGATGATAATACAATTTTGGATATAAAACAAACATTAATTGGACTAGAACTATATTTTAAAATAGACATCTAATTTTTGAAATTATACCTATGTTGTGTAGACATTTACATTAACTTGGGATTATTATGTCAATGTTATTGTATTATTTATACATAGGTGTTCAATACATAATACCTACTAAAACTATATGTGGATACCTTAATGCTTCTAGGTTCTATGTCACCTTTGCTTTGGTGTATTTAGATATGGGAAATTGAATATTTTATATTGTAAAATAATAAAACCCTAGTTTTTATATTCATAGTGGTTATGGGAAAATAGGTTAGTGGTCATATGGTGTTGAGATACCCCAAATATCCCTTTTTAAATGAGCACTACCTACATATCCAATACTCTGAAGAGGAACTTAGAATTTTGTAGTTTTTCCCTACATGTTGGCTTGTGTGTGAGTCATGCAATGTGTGATAACCAAGTAAAATTTGACCTAGCTTTAAAATAAAAAACTATATATCTTTGGATACTCCTTCATTACTTTAGACTTATAAATGTGATGTCCCTATGATTGATATGTAAAAATAAGAAAATGGGGGTGCTTTTCTCAGTTGAATTCTTCTATTAAGTTACCTTTGATTTTCTAGTTATTTTCCAAGTCTATGCTAGGTAAGGAATGAATGAGGGTTTATCTTATATTTATACCAATCCATTTAGAGACTATATTATATTAAAAGACTTAGGTTGATCATATGAATACATTTCATTTGAAAATTTAATGACTTTAGGATACTAGACACTTGATTTGTGATAGGACACTTGTGTCAAATTAGGTGTCTAACTAAGAAGCAAATGCCTAGGTAGTTGGAAAGTAGGTGTAAGTCTAGAACTTGTGGAGAAGGAAGATAGGTAGGTTTTCAAAATTTTGGGTAATATGGAAGTTTTGAGTCATTATAATAACATTGGTCAGACTAAGAGATACAAATAGGCATAAATAGATAGTGCATCTGATCCTTTTGGTAACAAGAAAGGTCTCTAAGTCAAAGGTGAAACCATTATATGTATTTTAAAAGTATATAATATTAACATGATATATAATTAATAAATATCATCTACACCTTTAAATGGTTCTAAATTACATTTTTCTATTTAATCTATTCCCTACCATTCTATTCTTAAAAACATTAAATTTTTTGAAGTATGAAATGATGACCAATAAATTTTGAGATTTATGAATATAAATAATGTTTTTGAAGTGTAGAACACTGATAAAAATGACTAATATTATTCCTAAAAAATTGAATTTGATGATAATGTAATTATGAAATACATAAAAAATAAGATTTCAATTGAATCATGTCACTAGAAATATTGTTTGAAATCTATATTCATACTTAAAAATTGAGTGAATAATAATATTCTAGTCAAAATTTTGCCTTAAATAATTAAGGATCACTAGAACAACCAAAAAAATTAAAAGTTATGTAGATATTTCCAATGTATAAATATAGGAGATGAAAATTTTGTTTTGCACAATTTAAGAACATGATAACCTTGTCATACAAAGACTTGAAATTATTTAAAACTGAGGTAATTACTCAGACTATCCTAGTTAAGTATGACCAAAAACTTTATAGGTAGAGAGAAAGACTACTAAATCAAATACTTTATCCCATAATTAAAAAATAACGATAGAATCTTCTCATGCTAAACTTATTTTTATTGTTAGACACTCCATGGGGTACATAATTCAATGTTTATTCACAACAAGAATGGAGAAATAAGGGTGTATTTGTATTTTAGAGATTTGTATAATGTCTCAAATAGAGAAAATTATCCTATATTTTTATATGAAGTTGTGTAAAAGATCATTTTATAAAAATGATGTTTTTTTATATGGATTTTAAGGTTATAACTAGGTGTTTGTAAACAAAGAGGATATGATAAAATTCACTTTCACCTTAAAGTCGGTTTTATAACATAAAAAATAATTCTATTTGGATTAATTAATGTAGGTTCCAAGTTTCAACATACTATTAATTTATCTTTTATAGGTTTATTAGTAAATGGATCATTATTTATATGGATGATTTAACTTTTTTTCTAAACAGAGGTCACAACATTGTATTTTGTTTGTAGAAAAGTGCTTAAAATATGTAACAAGTATGTTCTATCACTCAACCTAGAAAATATTATTTTTATTTTTACCAAAACCAAGTTACTATAACACATTATCACCAAGTAATGTGTAATTTTTCACCTTGATGTAGCCATGAATTTTTTTAAAATACTCTTCAAATGGTAAAAAGAATATAAATATTTATTTATAAAAAAATGTTTTTGTGCATTAATTCATTTTTAGGCTATCTAAATTTATGAGACTTCTCAATGCAATGTTAAAATAGGATTCCAAATTCAAGTGGATAGTGTATGCAATCAAAAATTTATGATTTACATGAATTAATCCTAGATCATATAAGATAGAACACACCTACACTTCTGATTGGGTATACACTTATTAAGTAGGATCATGACAAATATGGTGATTTTATAGACCCAATTCGAGGATAACTTGTATCGCTTTTAATAAAATATCATGCTAGGAAGGGTTTCAAAACCTACAGTCTAACACAATCACACAACAACCCTAAAAGAGTCATATGATTTGATATTTCACTTATGTTAATAAAAAAGAGAGTAAACTATTCTAATAATAAGAAAAGTAAAATAATCTAGTGCACACCAAAGGTTGTGGCACAGTGTGATGGGTTAGATGAAAAGTAATCAAATATGTATAGGGAACTTCAAATAAAGTAAGTATGAGTAACACCTTAATACGTAGAAAATGAAAATTAGTATTATTCAGGCCAACACTTATGCTACTTATATCTACTAAAAGAGAGGAGAACAAAGTTAAAATATAATTACCTAAATGTGAACCCATCATGATTCACTCTCTCCCTTGTCCAGTGGGGATTAAAATGAGGTTGTTATGGTCCATAAAGACCACTTTGTTAGGACAAAGCATCCAAGACATATCCACAAGACTAGATTTTCCAAAATAAGAAACCTAAGATAATACTTCTTAAGTAGAATGGAGGAAGAGAAAATTTTGAATAAGTGCAAGTGAGTAATAACTCTTGATTTTATATTATAATAATGACCAAAATGACCTTGTGTGTGTGTGTGTGTGTGTCTATATATATATATATATATATATATATATATATATGAGTATCCCACCATAAAATCATTCAGACATGTTAGCTATGCTAGGTTGACCTAGTCAACCTAGCACATTTTAAGGCTAATTCTTAAAGTCTATGCTAGGTCAGCTGAAAGGCTAACAAACCTAAAGAGATAAAATGACCCTAGACTATACTAGGTTGACTAGGTTGACCTAGTTTGTTGAGCAGGTAAAAAGGGTACCAAGCAAGGAAAAGAAGGATAGAAAGAAGAAAAAACTAGAGGATAGGGAAAGGTTTTAGAAACTAGTTGGATTGGTAATAATGTGGAAATAAGGGACAAAAAATCTTTTGAAGCACCAAATGTCTACCCACCCCTTTCCCAATGCACCCTTTAAGGCATGCAATTAGAGAGATTGAGTTGTGATGGGTTCCTACAATATGTAAAGTGTTAGTATTTGATAAAAGCTAAAAACATTATGTATACATATGCCCCACTCAAATCTCATCACATGTAACTATGGTGTAATAGGGGATAGTGCTTTGATAAAGAAGATAAGGACACACATAATGTTGATGTTAATAAAACATTGTAGTATTTTAACAAGCATAAAATAAAAATAAATAAATTACATAAAAGGGAAACTAATCTAAAAAGTAAATAACTAAAAAGTAAGTGCAATGTGTACCTTGACTTACCTTTTATTATGGGATGGTTGTCAGTTGTGCTATTAGTTTTAATTATGTAGGGTGTCAAGACTAATTTTGGGAAACCCATAAATACAAAAATAAGGAGTAAATTAAAAAAACACAAGAAAATCTAAGATATTTGGTGCTATGTGCATGGGATGTACTTGGGAATTTAGAAAGCTAGGTGACAAGTTTTATGTTAGACCAAATGACCAAGTCAAATAAGAGTAAATTAGGTAACCAAAAATCCAAGGCTACTAAAGACCAAAAACCTAAAACAAGTTAACCTTAAATAAGAAAGGCCAATTCACCAAATCAAATGAAGGATACATGTTTAAAAAGTAATGATAAACAAGACAAATCAATGGTAAAAATAAAAATAAAATGGTAAAACAACATTGATGAGTGAGAAGTAACAATCCATATCTCACTCAATAATAGAAAAAGGTGCATAAAAGGGAAAATAACATTGACGAATGAGAAGTAACAATCCACATCTCACTTAACAATGTAAAAAGGGTACAAATTTAGGTATACATAATAACAATATGACAAAATCATGATGAATGTAGAAGGGAAAGTAAAGTAAGTCTAGTAAATGTAAAATGAAGTGAAGAATATGATCCAAAGTTACTCAAAAATACTAGTTTGCATATGAAGATAGATAAAATTGAAATAAAATAGTGCTAGCATTTTTTTATGAAATGAAGAAGGAATTTAGAGAAGAGGGAAAACAAGGATCATGGAAAGAAAAGAATGGTAATTTTATGAGGAGGGTCAGATCATATCTAAGGTCTTATAAAGCAACTCATAAAAGAGAGACCCATGAGGGTGCTAACAAGAAAGAGAAAAGTAAATTAAGGTAACCTTTTTACAAAACACCTTAAAAAAATAAAAACCTAAGGGATGTTAAAAAAACATTGACAAGCAACAACATGAGAAGGAAAATAAGTAAAAGATGGTTGTTTTGTGAGGGATGTCAGATCCTATCTACCATCTTACAAAGTAACTCATAAAATAAAATCCCAAGCGGTGCCAAAATATCATTGGTAAGTATAAGGAGAATGAAAAATAAGATAATTAAGATTGTGGTAAATCAAGAAACCAAAAGACCAAAAAGGGAGGGCTAAAGGTTTGTGAACAAGAAGAAACTACTACAGAGGGAGAGATCCATGCTTAAGTAACCTAAAAAATATATTAAATAGATATAGATATAAAGAACGATAAAAATGATTGTATCCTATATTAATGGCTATATCAATGATAAACATGTGTGTGACAAGTCTATGTGTCTCAAAAGCTTTCTTGGAGTTGAATTAGTTTGGTAACATGTAATGGAGAATAAGAGTGGGTATCACAAGATACCCTAAAGAGTAAGTGGATGTAAGGATGAGAATAATAATATGCCCCAAATTATATAATTATATGTGGGTGGGAATCACAAGATGCCCTAAAGAATAGAGTAATATGTGGATGGGCATCGCAAGATGCCCCAATAACTAAAAAAAGGAAGAAACTATAGGAAAAGATAAGAAGCAAAGAGAACCCCGTATAGTTTCTAAATGGATTAAGGTTGTCTAATAAGATTATAATATGGGATATGATTCTTTAGGAAATAAAACAAATTCTAATCAAGAAAAATAATAGATAGAGACAAAGAACTAAGTTAGGTAGACAGAACTAATAAAGCTAAATTGAAAAGCGAAGAAGGCATAAAATAGTACTAGGTCAACTTCGTCGACCTAACATAGAAGAAAAGGCCTATAGACTATACAAGGTTGACTGGGTCAACCTAGTACAATGTACAAAGGTCAAAAAAAGCACTAGGTCAACTAGGTCAACCTAGTATAATAGACATGTTCTTTATTTTGAGCATATCTTTAGTTCTACTCATTCATATTGAAAACCATAAAATGTGTTGGACTCATGATGGCATACATAATGAAAATAGGAAATAAATAAGTGATAAAAATGATTATAAAAATAATTATAAAAAGAATGTATTATAAGTTTGAAGCCAAAGTGAAGACAAATACTAAAATGAAAAAAATAGAAATGGAAATGTGAAGACAATCCTTCCAATGGTGGGATAGGATTCACATTGGGTTCACCAAAAAGGTATGAAATTAGAATTGCATGATGTACATGAACTAATCCTAGATTAGATAAGATAGAGCACACCTACACTTTTTATTGGGTATACACTTGTTAAGTGGGAGCATGACCAATATGGGGATTTGTTAGACTCGATTGGGGGATCACTTGTATCACTTGGCAAAATATGTCATGCTAGGAATGGTTTCAAATCCTACAATCTAATACAATTACACATTAACCCTAAAAGAGTCCTATTATATGATATTCCATTTATGCTAATAAACAAGAGAGTAAACTATTCTCATAACAAGAAAAGTAGACTAATCTAGTGTACACCAAAGCTTGTGGTGCAATGTGAGGGGTTAGATTCAAAGTAATCAAATATGTGTAGGGAACTTCAAATAAATTAAGTATGAGTAACACCCTAATACATAGAATATAAAGATTAATATTATTCAAGCCAATACATATGCTACTTCTATCTACTAAAAGAGAGGATAAAAAAGTTAGAATATACTTACCTGAACGTGAACCCATCATGATTCAATCTCTCCCCTTGCTAATGGGGATTTTCAAGAGGTTTTTGTGGTTTTTAAGGATCACTTTTTTAAGCCAAAGCATCCAAGACATATCCAAAATACTAGATTCTCCAAAATAAGAAACCTAAGTTAAGAATCTTCAAGTAGAATGGTGGAAGAGAATATTGTGAAGAAGCACAAGAGAATAATATATCTTGATTACATATTCTAATGACAACTAAAATGACCTTGTATGTATGTGTGTGTGTGTGTGTGTGTGTGTGTGTGTGTGTGTGTGTGTGTGTGTGTGTGTGTGTGTGTATAGCAGTATCTCACCCTAAAATTATTCAGGCATGTCAGCTATGTTAGGTTGACTTGATATACCTAGCACATTTTGGGGCTAATGCCTAAAGTCTATGTTAGGTCAGCTAGAAGGCTAACAAACCTAAAGAGCTAAAACAACCCCAGACTGCACTAGGTTAACCATGTCGACCTAGTTTTTTAAATAGGTAAAAAGAGTAATAAGCAAGGAGAAGAAGGATAGAAAGAGGAAAAACCGATAGGAATGTGAAACGGAGGAGAAATAGCTTAGGTAAAGGTTTTATGAACTATTTGGATTATTAATGACGTGTCAATAAGGTACAACAATCTTGTGAAGCACCAAAGGTCTACCCACCCCTTTTTCAGTGCACCCCTTAAGCCATGCACTCAAAGAGATTAAGTCATGATGGGTTCTTGTAAGATGTAAAGTGTCAGTATTTGATAAAATTTAAAAATATTATGTGTATATAAATGGCTTTAGAAAACATCAATTTCCAAATAATTAAAGATTCCATTATGTAATCTCTAGTGTTGATTAGTCTATATTTCACTAAGGATTCATTTTTTCCCTTAAATCACATGACGAAAAGTATGATAATGTTGTAGAATGATTATTAAGAACATCATATTGATTTCATGAACAAAAATATTTTAATTATTACTCACTAAAAAATAAGTCATAAGTCTTAGTCAAAGATTAACATTACATACTTCATTGAAACATTCACACTAATGTACTTGACCCAAAAATGAATATTATAATTGGGTAAAATGAATCATAGGAGTGTAAGGGAAAATGGATGGATAAGATGAAATAATATTATTTTGAATTCAATATATAAAAATGTTGATATGCCAAGGTATACTTAGACTAATTTTCTAGGTAGATCCATAGGTCATATTTGCACAAATGGACCAAACCTAGATTACACAAGATTAGTGGTAATCATGCATTGTACTTTTTATTATATATATAAATTTATCACTAATATTAATTAAAATATAAATTATATGTTTAAATATCAAATCCACCTAATATATGATGAAAAAATGAGTGTTGTACCATAGGAAATATTAAGGAATTTATCTGATATGTGTCAATAGATATAAATATGAAGGGATTATGAATACTTTTATTTAGGATATAATATGGATAACCCCTTTTTGAAATTACATATCACACCAAATCCCATGTGAAGACTATTATTGGTCCACTATATTCAAATATGTCAACAATTATGTGATATCTTTTCAATAAAAATCAAATATTTATGAAGAGATAAAAACATGTATAAACTCCCTTACAAATAGTCATTCATAGTAAACCTTTTACACTATGTGGAATTTATTTTATGGGACTAATTAATCAAAATTTAAAAATTTGAAATAAATTTATATTTAAAGACATATAACATTACACAAAATGTGTTGAATCCATTTCCTAAAAATAGTAATTCTATAAAGTAATTAAATTCATGGAAAGTAACAGTGTCTCTAGTTTTGGTATACCCATTTCCTTGGTATGTAACAATGGGCATGCATTCCAATCACATAATATTGAAGAAACAATGTATGACCACAAATTTTTTTCCTAAAGCTATTATCCTTCAGGAAATGGAGTGGATAAATCAACCAATAAAAACATAATTGATACCATTAACAATTCCACATGAATTAAACCTAGAGAGTATAATTCATTTTTGAAATATGAACTATGTCTTACAATAAATAGGTAGAAATAGGCATTAAAATCATCCCCATTTTATGTTATTTTATGGAAAAGATATAGTACATCTTATGTATTTTTATTTTCCTACATATCATTTCATATAAAATTATATGGGAAATGATGACAAAGTATGCACAAAGGCTACATGATATCATTCAAATAGAACATGATCAAGAGGAAGTTTTTTATAATTTAGATAAGGATCAAGACATAATCAATATAATTTTTTATAAAAGGAATAAGGTTAAATATTTAATAATCACATATCTAATTCTATTATGTCACAATCTTAGGAAAAGAAAGGATGAAATGAAAAATTAAATACACTCTATATTTTTCCTTAACCAAATTTTGAAATCCTATGAAATAATGATTTTAGAGTGAAGGATTTTTAAGGAACTTAAATTATTCTACTAGTGAATGGGTAGTAATTGAAAAGCTAATTCTCAAATTTTCTATTAAAATCACTTTTTTTTTTACTATGAGTTTAGTTTAGAGTATTATAGGACTATATTAGTTTTATTTATTCTTTAATTTCATAAATTCATGATTTTTTCTTATTTTCATTGTTGTATCTCCCTATTTATTTTTTCTCATTTTATTATATTAAATTATTTTTCATAGTTGTTACTTTAACAAGTCTTATTAAAGAAATAATAAGTGCATATTGAATTAATTTTTATTTGTATCCATTCATTATAAATTTTATCACTCCCACATTTTTACCATGTCTCTATTTCCTATAAAAATTCATATTAGTTGTATTCACATTGGTAAAGAGTTGGGATCAATGTGAAAATGATTATAATTTGAGAAAAAGGTAAATCTTAGGTAAAATTTGTTGTGATGTTTGATTTTATTTTATTTTAATTATAGTAATTTAATTTTCTCCATAATTTTCACATGATTTAAGAAAAGGTATTACACTGATGAAAAGTCATGATTGATCTTGAGAAAAATGAGAGAGAGCAATAAATATCATTTTAGATTGAGAAATTATAATTTTACATATACATGACTATATTGGTTACCAATTATTGTGAAATAAAAATAAAAATAATAAAATGAGAATTTGATATAATCTTTGAAATTTTAAATAAATTTTCCTATATTGGTGATGTGATAAATATGAATTAGAGTTATAGATGATTAGCTTGGAGTAGAGTAAAATGCAACATTTCCTACCACTAAGGCATTCCCCATATATATATATATATATATATATATATATATATATATATATATATATATATATATATTGGTTACCAATTATTGTGAAATAAAAATAAAAATAACAAAATGAGAATTTGATATTTTCTTTGAAATTTTAAATAAATTTTCCTATAATGGTGATGTGATAAATATGAATTGGAGTTATAGATGATTAGCTTGGAGTAGAGTAAAATGCAAGCTTGCCTACCACTAAGGCATTCCCCATATATATATATATATATGAGAGAGATATTATTTAAATTTTAA
The DNA here is from genome assembly GCA_037957365.1 of Torreya grandis. Lineage (NCBI taxonomy): Eukaryota > Viridiplantae > Streptophyta > Pinopsida > Cupressales > Taxaceae > Torreya > Torreya grandis. The sequence continues at coordinate 23,292 of JARHVA010010815.1, forward strand.
AATAAATTTTCCTATAATAGTGATTCAAGAAATATTAATAAGAGCTAAAGATGACTGGCTCACAACAAATCAAACCCAACCTTGCCCACTACCAAGATTTCTTGAATCACCATTATAGTAAAATTTATTTAAATTTTCAATAAATGTTAAAAAGAAACATAAATATCACTTTAGATTGATAAACTATAATTTTACATATACAAGACTATATTGGTTACCAATTATTGTGAAATAAAAATAAAAATAATAAAATGAGAATCTGATATATTCTTTGAAATTTTAATTAAATTTTCTTATAATGGTGATGTGATAAATATCAATTGGAGTTATAGATTATTGGCTTGTATTAGATTAAAACCCAACCTTACCCACCACCAAGGCATTGCCCATATATATATCTATGAGATATATTATTTGAAAATTTAAATAAATTTTACTATACTAGTGATTTGAGAAATCTTAATAAGAGCTAAAGATGACTGGCTCACAATAAAGTAAACCCAACCTTGCCCACCAATATTTCTTGAATCACCATTATATTAAAATTTATTTAAATTTTAAAATAATATTTCACACACACACACACACACACACACACACACACACACACACACACACACACACACACACACAATTTGATAGGTGAAACTTAGGTTTTATATGGACATAAAAACCATAGTTCAAAATAAAAATAAGTAAATGAAAAAAAGAAGTAACCAATCCTACATGGCCTACTAGACACAAAGAATCAATAATGTTTCAATAAAACAAGAACCAAAAAATAAGACCAAAACACAAAAACACCTATTATATTTACTGAGAGTGGCTCTCTTTCATGTTTCCACCTATCTTCTTCTTTACACCATTGTTTATCATACCTTTAGTTTGAGTTCCATAGACTTCCACCATACTTATTTCATGTTCATACAAGACTTTATCCTTCTCCATCATCACTTTTTCTTTATTGGTGTTGGATCTCCCTAAGATGATGGTGAGAATTTATTTCCATTTTCTATTTAGGGTTCCCTTCAGCTTTATTTTAATTATTTCCACTATTTTGGGTCCCTTGTCCCTTCCCTCAACACATCTACTTCCTTCTTTAAATTATTCCATTGTTCCATTAGCGACACCAACTACCTACCCATTTTTTACAATTTATCATGGAAATATACCAACTTCTACATGTATCCCTCCAAAATATAAGACATATCATCATCCCTCTTCCATAATTCTATAGATTTTAATTCATGGATTTAAAATTTAGGGTTTTCAAAGCCCTAGGGGAAGTAGAGACTTATATTAACCTTCTTACTTGCTCTCTTCTTTAGGGGAGAAGAATCCTAAGATTTCATTTTGTCTTTCTTCCTGACCTCCCATGGGTGAACATGGTGGGGGGATGTATAAGACTCATATTTTTTTCCCTTAGATATTTTTCCTTATTAGAGTTATTCTCTTTATTACTATCCATAATATTTATTTCTTGGTTCTTCATAGCAGTCACTCTTTTAGTGAGTAGTAAAATTAGTCCTTGATGTATTATTCCTATAGAGAGTTTTTATTGGAAGGATAGGATTCGAGATTCTAGTGACATGAGGAGATAATATATAAAACTAATATGAATCCATTTAAAATGGTTTAGTAAAAATAAATGGTGTGAAAAGATATGAGTGAACTTTTCTTCCAAAGTAAAGTAGAGCATTGCCTATAAGTAGATATCTAACCATATCTTTAGAAGATTAACCTTGGGAATTACTTTCTTATCTATTTTGAATATGGAATCCATCTCAAATAATGTTTGCATGATCTCTTATTTTTTCATTTTATCTTTGAAGGCTTTAGTTCTTTCATAAGACATACTCATGATGTCCTTGATGAGCTCTTTTGTGCATTCCATTTTGTCTCCCCTGAAGACAACTTGGTGTTGTTTCCATCCTAACACAAAATCTATAGCCAAAATTTCATCATGCCATTTAATTCAAAGAATAAACTTTGTGATTCCACCTTTTCTAAAATTTCTCCAAACTTTCTAGTTTGCTTCGACTTATACATAAAAAATGGGTTTATAGTAATCCCGATCCCCCCATGTTTTTGATATTATTTCTACTTAGACACTAAAAGTTATTGAAGACCAAGTATTAGTTCATAATTATATTATTTTATGTTATCCAATAGCCATTATTAGGATACTTTTTGGCATAACATGATTTGGTATTATATTTGAATATAGTGTCATAATTATGACATATAGTGTGTTCTAAAATTTGCTAAGTATGATTGTATTTCTCATGTGTGTCCCCACCACAAGCTCAGGAAGGTTGAAAGTGAAAATTATTATTAATCAAGGGATAGATATGGGATGGGATATTGAGGGGTCCTATCCACATGGACAATAATGAGTTGAGTACACCCATATTTTAAAGTGCATCAACAACTATGTTTCCCTCTCAATATATGTGTGATATTAAACACCTAGTTGAGCTAAGGAGATAATTGTCATTGATAATGATTTAGATGATAAAGTGGGAATGTTTTACCTTTTTTGATAGGGAATTAAGGATTTTGATTGAATCTCATTATATAGCTAGTTTAGGAATGTTAATATGGATAACTAGCTATATGCCCCATAGAGAATCTTTATCCTTGATAACATGACTATATTAGATACCCTTGAGCCCCACATAAGAAGAAAATGTAGTCCCCAAATCATATTTAATGACTACTCCACCCCACACCTTTATAGTATTTCCTTTTGATGTTCCATAAAAATTTAGCTTCAACCACCCCATACAAGGGCATTGCCATTTTTTGAGACTCTTATATAAAGTAGGTTTAGTGGGAATGGGAAAGATATTACACTTATTAAGGATATCATAATTAGCCTCAATATCTCATAGCTTGTCATTAGGTATTGCCACTAGCCAATTCTCTACAATATATGATTTGATCTTATTGAATGATATTGAAGGGTTAGAACATTTACAGTCAAAGATAAATGCATTCTTTTTTAACCAAATAAGAAAGAAAAAGTTGGGTAGGGATAAAGACCAAAGGAAGACCAAAGAGGGGATATTATAAGGAGGTTTTCATTGGATGATGAGGTCCAAGATGGAGTTGGGATTGACCCAAGATAAGTTAAATAACTAAAGGATGAAGTTGTAGACAAAAGACCCAAATTGAAAATCAAGGAATAAATGGTTCTCTAAATCCAACGCTAAATTTTAAGGATCAAACCTATTTGGGATGGTCATACCTTATTTTTACAAGTTTTCTATTGTAATAATTTTATTATGATCCATGATCTAGAAAGAAATGTTCACCTTAGGGGTAAGGTGCTTAATCTAGAGGTTTTTATAGTAGGCCTAGTCCTCCAACTAGTCCAAATTGGCAAGGAATGTTGATTTTAATATGTACTCTTTGTTATTTTCCATAGGCCAAAGGAGTACATCATCCTTTGGGAGCACAACTATATATATTTACTAAATTTGGGAATTAAGATTAGCAATTTACTAGGTAATTTATGTATTGTTGGTCACATCAGGTATAGTTATCCACTATGTTCTTCCTTCAAATAAGGACCACTAATCCTTTAACTTAAGGCCTACATAGCATTTGTAGGTATCCTTTAGATGTTATAGGGGGAGAAGAAGCTATGGGAGAGGGAGAGAACCAAGGGTCCTCCTATAAGTTCATAATTTCTTGATTTCTAACTTGCCATTTGATTTCATTATTTAGTAGGGCTTTAGATCTTGAGATGGATTTATAGAAGGAAAAACCATTTATAGGGCCTTCTTCCTAGAGACAAATATCTTCCTTTTGATCCTCTAGATGTTTAGCTTTGATAATATTGGTCCAATGATTTTTTTCTTTCATAACATTCTACCCATATTTAGAAGTTAGAGATTGATTCATAATTTTGATTCTCCTAATCCCAAGACCTCTAAGGGCCTTTGAAATGAAAAATTTATCCCATGAAACTAATGCAAATATAAATTTGTCTTTTGTTTCCATCCATAGGGAAGTTTTTTTATATCTACTCAATGTTATCTATATTCTAGTTGGGGATTCAAAATACGGTCATGAAGTAGATAGGGATACTTTGAAAGGAACTTTTAAGGAGTTTTAGCTTGTTATCACGTGATATGAGGATTCCTTTCCATCTTGTCAATGTTTTATGGATTATTTCTTCCAAGGGATTCCACAATTCCATTTTCATCTTATCATCAAATAATAAAATGTCGAGGTAGGTTAAGGGAAGCTTTCTAATTTTACATCCTATGATTTTTGCCAATAATCTTTTAAGGGGAGCCAAATTTTTCAAGAAGAAAGTAGAGATTTTTTGAAATTAATGAATTGGCCTAAATCTCTTTCATAATTTACTAGGATATATTTGAGAGATGATGCCTCCAAAATAAAGGCCTCTCCTAGAAGAAAAGTGTCATATACAAACTATTCATGGGTGATGAATACCATGTTCCCTTGAATTAAGTTTGTTCTATAAGAACTAGAATACTTTTTCCCAACATTTCAACCATCAGGATAAATAGATATGGGGAGAGTGGTCTCTTTGTCTAATACCATAATTGGTTGAGAATAAGCCTTTAAGGACTCTATTAATTAGTATGGAGCACATAGGAGTATAAATACAAATATGGATATGACCCATAATATCTGATTTAAAGCCAAACTTATTAAGAAAATTGTCTAAAAATATCCATGATACTCTATCATAATATTTATTCATATAAATTTTAAGAAACATACTTATCTTGGTGGAGTTGGCCATTGAGTGTAAAGTTTCATGGACATTTATGTTATTTTCTATTATCTATTTTCTTACCACAAATGTGCCTTATTATTCCACTATGGCCCCTTTGAGTAGGGATTGGATAAGGTTGGCCAATGTTTTTTCAATAAGTTTGGAATCCGTCCAGTGGATTATGAGTCTAAAGTCCTTAAGTTGATTTCTACCTAATTTATTAGGGATGAAAACTAGGAAAGAATTATTCATCTCTTTCAATATAGTTCTCTCCCTAGAAAAATTTTATACCTTGGCCTCCATCTCTAAGTGAATTATGTCCCAAAACTTTTGGAATTTTGAGGGGGGGAAGGGGGGGGGGGGTGGGGGGGAAGGTAAGCCATTAGGGATAAGTCCTTGTTTCTTTCCATTGAGAAGACCACCTATCTAACTTCCTCTAGTGATGGGAGTTTACAAAGTTTGAAATATGTGTGCATGCGTGCGTGCGTGTGTGTGTGCGTGCGTGCGTGCGTGCGTGCGTGTGTGTGTGTGTGTGTGTGTGTGTGTGTGTGTGTGTGTGTGTGTGTGTGTGTGTGTGTGTGTGTGTGTGTGTGTGTGTGTGTGTGTGTGTGTGTGTGTACACACACACACATACATACACCCCTTCATAAAGTTGTAGATCAAGTGTTTACTCTTCCATTGTATCAAAATTCATCATGGAAAATTAAATGAATCATTTCATTAATTTTTTATTTTTTTGGGATGTGAAGGCTTAATATATTATGTTATTGATCTAAAATTGACATTAAAATATTTATTTGAAAATGCTGAATTATTTTGATTTGATTAATTAGTTTATATTTAAGGTAAAACCATAAAGTATTAATTTATAAACACCACATATTATTTTCCCATATAGTCCCCTTTTATCCTGACCAAGAAAATCCATTTATTAAAGAGAAATAATGAATCTATTTTGTAAAAAACTAATATGTATTTTTATTTTTTAAATCATTTTAACTCAATTTGTGAACCAAATAATTTACATTGTCACATTGTATTCCAATTTTTCTTAGTTGGTAGTTTAACAAGTCTTATGAAAGAAAGAATATGTGTATACTGAATTATTTTTTATTTGTATTGATTCATTATAAATTTTATCACTCCCATATTTTCACCACGCCTGCATTTCTTATACAAATTAATACCGGTTGTGTTCACATTGGTAAAGAGTTGGGATCACTGTGAAAATGATTAGAATTCAAGAAAAAGGTAAATTTTGGTTGAAATTTGTTATGATGTTTGATTTTATTATATTTTAATTATGCTAATGTAATTCCTATGATTTTTACATGATTTAATAAAAGCTATTATATTGAGGAAAAGTCATGATTGAACTTTATCACATTAAATATTATCAAATATGAGAAAGAAACATAAAGATCACTTTATACTAAGAAATTATAATTATACATATACAAAACTATATTGGTTACCAATTATTGTAAACAAAAATAAAAATAATAAAATGAGGTTATGAGATCATTAAAATTTTAAATAATTTTTCCAAAAACGATGATTTGAGAATCTTAATTAGAGTTATAGATGGCAGAAGATCAATACCCAACCTTGCCCATTGCCATGAAATCCCGCCCCACCGCTCGCACCCCCCCCCCCCCCCCCCCGCCTGCCCGCCCACAAACACATAGATATATATGGGGAATGTCTTGGTGGTGGGCAAGGTTGGTATTGATCTATTCCTAGCCATCCATCTTTAGCTCTGATTAACATTTCTCAAATCACCATTATAGTAAAGTTTATTTAAATTTTTAATTAATATCTCTGAGATACACATACACACACACATTCACATTCATAAAGTTTATAATCAAGTGTTTACTCTTCAATTGTATAAAAATTCTTCATGGTAAAGTAAATGAACCATGTCACAATTTTTTACTCTTTTAAGATTTGAATGCCTAGTATGTTATGTTATTGAACTAGAATTGATGTTGAAATATTTATTTTAAAATGTTGAATTATTTTGCTTTGATTAATTAAATTTCACTCAGAGTAACACCATTATGTATTAATCTATAAACACATAATATTATTTTCCTCTTATAGTCCCCTTTTGTTTTAACCAATAAAATCCATTTATTAAAGATAAATAATGGCTATGTTTTGTAAAAATTAATATGTATTTTTATTTTTTTTTAAACATTTCTATCTCAATTTATGAACCAAATAATTTTTATTGTCACATTGTATTAAATTTTTTTTTTTAAACAATATAGTTTAGTTTAGGTTACAATTCATTTAAGTGAGAACTTTGATTCACAGTTTAAATCTTAAGGTTTTATTTAAAGTTAAATTTAAATTAACTATTTCTAATTTTTTCATAATATAACGTTTAATTTTCTTTAATTTTTGTTCATTATAAACTTTGTGGCCCCATTTTATATAATTTAGGTTGTATAAACTCATTAATAAATTAAAACAAATTTTAAATCATAAAGTATCTACGTAGGATTCCATTTTCTTTAATATCAATCGACTCTATGGAAGCATTAATCTATTACCCTATAGAATTTGCTTTACTATCATGTGAATTATCTTTTGGACATAAAACTTAATTAATATAATTCCTTTATACATATATTATCTCTATGATTGTAAGTTTTGTTTTATATTCAAATAGTTTAATGGTTTTATCTATTTAAAGTGAGTGAAACTAGGACCAATGATAAGTATTTAAAAATTAAATTTATCCATTAAATTAATAAATCTATAGTGAAATAAAAAAATGATATTCGTTACTCCATTAGCCCATTTTTGTATAATGGATGATGTGTGGTGTTTTTATTCATAATTTTTATTTAAAATTAAATAGGTGATGTTTATTTTTAATATTATTTGATAGAATATTATGGTAGTTATGTTATTTCATGTGTGAGTAAGATAATTATAGATTTGTGTGACTATTAGAGTGAATTGGAGAAATTAAAAAAATATATGACATCATTTAAATTCATTCAAAGATGAAACAATACCATTAACATTTGGTCATGTTGACATAGAATTATGCCACATGTAACATTCTTAGTTGACAAAAAAAAAGTTAATATAGATACATAATCATAATTCAAATAAGATCAAATTGTACAAGTCACTCCAATTGGTAAAAACATATCCAATATCATAAAATGTAGAATCCACAAGGAAATAAAGGAAAATGAATGTATCTACGTGTTAGATAAATTCACCCATAAAAACAAAGCAAAATTTTGAACCCTAAAACTCTATGATTGTGAGGAAAGCAAAATGTTCTATGAAGGAAAGAGTATAAATCCAAGATAAAGGTTGGATTTTATAATCTAACTCATCAAAAATACACTAAATATAAAGCAACCAATGAAATCCAAACATAAATCCATGCACTATCCAATGAAATCCACATGAAGTTTTGATATTATCAATTACAACCAAGGAGTAGAGTTCACACAAAACCATGTATAAACATAGAAATACTAACACAATGATATAATACTGTAAATATTTAATTTTTAGTCATCCATCACCCATCAATTCGCAAATATAAATATGATTTTTGAATATAGTTAAATGTTATTGAATTCACAGTCACCCAATACTTATGAATTGAATTTGTTTCATACTTGAAGAAATATTCATTGTAATGCATTAGTGGTCCAACATTGGGAATGCACATTTGATGTGATTCAATATATTAAATTATTTAATTTGGATGCATTATGTGTGAATTATTAGGTACTTAAATTCACCCAATTTTTTATTATGAAAACTTTATATCAATACATTTTTAGAGGTAAACATAAAAAATAATGAAATTCAGGCTAAGAGAAAATTATTATATACTTTTTTTCCAAGTTGTGTAATCCATTTTGAATGATATTCATTAATTTGAATATTTTCTAAAATTTATGTTCTCTTTTAGTTCTGTTAAAACTATCAAATACTAATATTCCATTTAAATTATTTCTATGTGAATAATTTTGATAGGATTGATGCCATTCTCATTGTCTTTCATATGAATTGTGACTACTATTAAAATCTATGTTATTATATTAGTGTAGTTATTTTCCACTATTATATAATGTTTTAAAATCACTTGTGAAATATTAATTCATACTATTTATCCTTTAGTTTTAACATTATTTTAATCCACATTTAAGTTCTCACAATATTTAGTAAACATTAGTTTTCTCTATAATAGATTGAATTATGTATGAACCAAGTGAAAAGAACCATTAATATTGTATCTAACATTATTTTATTCCTTAAATTCTTAACCATTTTTATTTAGATATGAAATTTTGTCACATTTTATAAATTAATTAGTTTCATTATCAATATTATTTTTCCTATTTTAAGTTAGTTTTTGGTGGGATGAGTGAAAGTAATTTAGGTGAGATCCAAAAAAATACATAAGGCCACATTTCTCTTAATATAATATACCAATAGATGCCACTAAAAAATTATAACCTAAAACTTATTCTTTGGATTAATTTAAAATAAATATTAAAATTAGAGGACAAATATGCCAACCTATAGCGTGCATAAAGCCCACATAAATAAGATGGAATCAAATAAAATATAAAAAGTATTAATTGATCCTATGGTCCACATGTCAAACTTTGATACCTTAATTTAAATATTTTAAGTGAAATATAATAAGTTAAATAAATAATTATTGAAGGGTTTATTATGTTATAACATGCCCAATAATTAATAAATATTAGAATAATTTCTTTTAGAGTTAAAAATTATTATGCATTTAATTAATTTTATAGATTAAATTTTGAGAATAGAAATAAGTTAATATGAATAGATGAAAATGTGTTTTAAATTCAATATAAGATTAAGGATAAAATTCATTACTCATACTATTAAACTATATTAACAAATGAAAATTTGATCTTGCATCCATGTTTTTAAATTTATTCAAATTTTTATTAAAAAAAGAGTAATGAGATAAACTAGAGATTTCACACATTCATCTAGAAACCATAATTTTCATAAATTTGGAGATATTTATAAGAATATGGAATTATATTATTGCCATTTTTAGTTTTATAATTAAGATGGAATTGGATTCTAATATTGCTAATACTAGTTTTTGACTAGTGTGATATTGGATTCCAATATTGTTATTATTTCATTTTAACTAATGTGATATTGGATTTCAATATTTATATTATTAATTATAAGTAGTTTCATATTGAATTATAATATTTCTATAATTTAATACAAATTAGTAAGAAATAAGGTTCCAATTGTATCTTGATAAGTGTTGATGACATAATGATCCATAGTTTTTCTAGTACTACATAATATTTGTCATAATGACATTCCCATTTGGAAAAGTAACTAAGCATAAAAGAAAAAGGTACAAAACATAATAAATTTTTAATTCAACATAAAATAATTTTAAAATTAAATTAATTTTAAATTAAAAAAATCCTCCAAAAGTGGAGTAATAATTATCTACCCCTTAGAATAGATTTTATCACAACCATTACATTTGGAAAACCCTAAAAGTTTCCCTAATCCATAATGATGCATAACATAAAAGTTAGAATAATATTTGGAGGCTAATTTTCATCATGAACATGGGAGGAGGAAAGTGAGAGAGGTGAAATACTTGTCCATGCCTTGTCTTTCTTCCTTTAAACTCCAAATCCTTGATGGACCCTCTTTCCATGGAAGAGTGCATGCATCATAGTTTTAGTGTAGAGTTAATTTAATTAAGGAGTAAAAGTATGTAAGGATTCACTCCATATGTAAGGGGTATTTAATATTTTTTTAATCAATTTTAAAATTATGCATTGTTTTTTATGTTTATTTTAATATTTTTTGTAGGTTTTATTTTATTTTCTAGGGTAAAGAAACTAGGTTTTACATGGATCCTAGAACCACCAAAGTGAAATACAAAAAGTATAAATAGGTTTAGTAAAAGCCATACAAATAAAATATCAAAAAACCACTATAATAAATTGGAAGCAAGGAAAAAAAAAACTAGAAATAAATATTAGGGAGAATTTCCCTTTAAAGGGTTTTCAACATCCTCAGGATTCTTCACTGAGATGTCCTACTTAACATTTGAGATCCTGACCCATGTGTAGTTCCCAAGTCATTTAAATACTTATATAGGAAATATAATATGAGGTAACCTATATCCTTTGACCTATAAGGGATTTTAATTTGAGGGGACCACCATGGGGGAACTCAATTGGGGGGGGATCCAAAGATCTTGGGTGACTATATGAAGGGGTTGCGGATGGTTAAGAAGACTGAAAAAAAATTGTATTGTGGCTTTGACCTATCTATGTAGAGCATTCCAATCATGTATAATATTTATGAGGGATAACCCTACCTCTTGCACCTTAGAGTTAAACTTCTCAAACTACACTTTCTTCCTTCTTATTTCCTCTAATAGAATAACTTTACCCTTCTAAGCGATCTCCTTATAAGGACCCATATTGAGGGTGATAGCATTAGGTTTAGGTATGAATATCTTGAATCAGAGGTCATATGTAGGGGATATAGAAAGGATATGCTGGGGGGTGCTCTTAGAGTTTTGGTAGGATCCCAAAGTGGTATCCTCCTCTAGGGAGTCCTCTTTAAAGGAAGATCCCTTGAGGGGACCTCCCGACTATGTAGGTTTTCGTTGTGTTTAATGAGGAGAAGGATCAAAATTTGGTGGAGTATAGGATTAGTCTCATTCACTTAGTGAATTAAAATGGTGATTTCAAGATAATTAAGCAAAAATAAAGGAAGACTTATCTTATATCCAATAAAGTGATTCAATAATAAGAAGTGGTGGGAAAAGATCAATGTGTATTTCCCTTTAAGAGTCATATAACACATAACTTGGAGACATATTTTGGGCTAGTGGTGAGGGAGATCTTCCCATAAGAAGCCTTTCTTTTCATAGAGTCATTCATCTAGAAGAATTGTTGTAGTAGCTCCTATTTCTTTATTTGTTATTTAAATGCCTTAGTACCCTCACAAGACATACTAGTCACTTTCCTAATGAATTACTTTGTAACAATGATTCTTATGCCATGAATGATCACCTTTCATTTGTTATAGGACATTACAAATTCATGAGCCACTTCTACATTATGTTATGTGTTTCTCTCCATGAACTCGGTAAAGCCCCAACATTTGAGTTTATTCTATACTTTATTTCTAACCATGTACCTTCGTATAGGAAATGGGTTCAATCCTTTCACTATCACTTCCCATCAAAGTGGTGTCCATAGAGTCTAGGTGAGTAGGTAAAAATTTCTAGATGGATTGATTTTGAATAATGCAAATGAAGTTTGGGAAGCCTATTGATATCACCTTATGGCAATTATTCCTCCCTTTATAGACATAATTATGGATCAACATAATTATAATCCACACCTTAGATGAAATAATATACACGTGTGGTGACATGATGTTTTTATCACATAGTGGTACTTTCAACCCATAAGGCATTGAGGACATTATTAGGGACATTGCTTACATTGCGATAGTTTGTTAAAATATAGAGTTCAAGTCTAATGCTGGTAAGAAGGTCCACTACCCCATTGCCTTCCTAGTAGGTATGGATAATTTTAAAGTGAGTCATGCAACTCAAGAGTTTCTTTGAATCATCAATGATGTGTTTAATAGTATGAGAGGGGGTTATTTTTCCTTCTAAATTTTTTAGGATATTTAATGAATCACCCTCCATGATGATTTTATTTTTATTGTTTCTAGATTCCAAATGTATACCCTATAGGGTGACTTTGGCCTCTACAAGGTGATTTATTTAGGTTCCCTAAGATCCACATAAGTGGCTAGCATCTCCCCTTTTGAATTACTTATAGTTCCTCCACCACCTATGGGGCTTGGGTTGCCTTTGGAGGAACCATTAAAGTTTAGTTTCACCTATCTATTTCATGGAGCCTTCTAATTTATATGCTTGCATATTATAGATTTTGATGAGAGCTTAAGAGTTGAGTAAGGCCCCAATTGTTGAGGATCTATAAAGTTGAAGGAGAGGTAGGATATTTGTCTTTAGGGGGGAAAGCTTTCCACTTTTTTTAAATGGCCTAGTAAAGGCAAAGAAAGGCACCTTTAGGATGGTATATTTTTTTTAAGAATATGCCATCATTGCATGATTTCTAGACACACCATAACCAATGAAGAAGTGTAAGATGGAAAAGGAAGTATAGGGAAGGGATATTCTAAGGAGATTTCTATTGCAGTTTGAGGTTAAAGACTTTATTTGGTTTGACCCATGTCAGGTTGAATCTAATAAGCATCTAGTTAAATAGTTTCAAGCTAAAAGGATACTCAATAAATAAGTTATGGATTGAATCTTCCACATTTTGAAATATTGGGCATCTATTGGGGAAAATCAGTCCTCTTTTGGCTAGGTTATCCATCATTAAAATTTTGTCCTGCATCACTAACCAAAAGAATAAATTAACCTTAGGAGTCAAGTGCTTCACCCAAAAGGATTTTGAAAAAATCCATTCACATTTTAAATTCAGGCCAGTGGCATGTCCTGAGGCCACTAAGTAGGGACCATTATTTTTAGCAGCCCAAATAAAATGATCTTCTTTCTAAATGGAAGAAATATGAAATTGACTTATTAATGAGTTGAGGGTCTGAATATGTTGAGATTATTTTAGGGAGAGTCCTTTATTAGGGAGAGTTTTATATTACTTTACACCTTCCTTCATTTCCTAGTAATCTTTAATTTTGGGTCCCCAACTTCACTTGAGATCTCTATTCCACCCAACCCAAATCCCATATGTGGACAGGGGGTAGAAGATAGCTAGGTGTCTTTCTATAAGTCAATTTTATCACCATTGCTAATTTTACTTAGAATAACTTTCTTTAACATATGCTTGTAGTTGGTTATAGATTTCCAAAAGGTTGATCCATCTATAGGGCCTTCCTCCCATAATAATTCATCCAATTCCACTCCTTTCAAATATTTATCTTTGATAATTCATGCCCACTCATCATTTTCATTTAATAATCACTAGCCCATTTTTTCCAATAGGGCTCTATTTATGGATTTAATACTTCTTAGGCCAAGACCTCAATTTGATTTTAGGAGACAATTTTTTTCCCATGTAATGAGGTTATATCTAAATTTTTCTTCAGTGCCCCTCCATAAGAATTTTTTTTGTATTTGATCAATTTTAGTGGCTACTTTGGAAGGCATTCTAAAAATAGACATATGATAAATATGAATGCTCTATATTGAGGCATTGAGTAGCTAGTATTTCCCTACCTGAGTAAGAAGGTGTCCCTTCCATCCCACCAATTTTATCTAGATATGATCAATGAGAGCATTCCAAAGCTTAGAATCCATTTTTTATAGGTTCATACACCATGTATAGTAAGAATAAAAAATATATGGCAATAAATCCAATAGAAAGAAGTTAAAATTCCATGTTATAGGTTTATAATTTATTTTTTATTTCATAATATTTTGTAGCTTAACAAAAAAAATCAAAACATTATTATCAACAAAAACCTTTCATCTTATGTATTTACAATGTACATGAAAAACAAAAAATACATGGGATGTGTGTGATTGTTTATCAACATCTCAAGAGATATTAAACATTTTATGCACATAAATATGCTTTCCATATTGAATATTGTGTTTCCTTTCCTCTACATAAATACAATAATATAAATAGGGTTGGATTTTTTCATTAGATTAGGGTTATTTTGGATCCTCAAGGCATGGATTTGAACTTCACCAAACATGTTTGATCATTCATCAAAACACACTCAAATATGATTCCCCCTAATATCAAACCATTTTATAATGAAAATACAATAATAAAATATTTAAGCATCCTTTAAACTAAACCAGACAAGTTCAATTAGCTTAAGGTTTAACCCGAACCTAGTTAAGGTTTGGATGAAACTAGTAACAATGGAATAAAATATATTATATTTTCTGAGACACCATGAAATTTAGATAGAGATAATAATTAAAAGAATATTATTAAAAAATAATTAATGAAATAAATAATTTAAGGTAATCCTTGGGTAGCCATTGTTTTTATTTCCCATTAACACCTTCTAAATGAATTAATGATAAATAATTTAATGAAATAAATATCAATCTTATATTTATATTAAACAATAGTACATTTATTTTAAGGTATTAATGGAGTGTGATTTAAAAAAAACCCAAATCTCATGCCAAGATGATAACACATATTAATTTATGAACTTCAATATTTTCACCAAGTAACTTAACTTTCATTTCCATGTTCAAGTAGTTCAAGGTATAATTTAATGGCCTCACATTATTTATTAGGTATACTAATATATCATCCTTCTAGGTTTTATTTTTTATCCATGCCTAGATGATACTATCCACACCAATATCTTATTTAATTTAAGCTGATTTGGTCCATGTTTTATTTATCCTTAGACAATACTAATAAATGTTGCACGTTATTCTCTTCCTGTATCTTTACAATATTCAATCCTCACATTTTAAGCCATATTAACACCTTCATATTTAAGGTAAATATACCCATCTATCTTTTCAATCCATATATTTTCATTTTCATTTTTTGTTTCTAATAAAATAATCCATCCTACATACACATCCATCAACAATTTGAATGCTTCTTTAGGTATTTCAAAAATAGGCCCAACATAATTATCATTATAAATTGGGACATTTTGGTTAATTTAGTCTCACATGTAAAAATTTATGGATCTAATCAATATTTATTATTATATGTATTTGTATTAGATTGATTACAGATAAAAACAAGATTTTGACATCTTACTAAAATTTATAAATGATATATCTAAATCACATAAAATATTTTCCTAATACTTTACATTTTAAAGCCAAAATTCTCTACCTTCACCAAATGTACTTTTCCCCCAATGTTTGATTTATGATTTTAGTCCCATTTTCAAATATTTAATATCTTTTAGTTATATCAAATGTGCTAGAGGAGGTTTCCTTTATGTAAAATATGGCCCACAATTATATTTTGTATGACATATTAGAATTAAACATGACCATTGTAGATTTATTATTATTGTTTTATATTACATCACTAGTATGCCATAAAAAACATAGAGCCTAAATATGTTATGTTTTATAATACACACTATAATATAATTTCCATATAAAAATTATGGTTACACAAAGGCCTTGAATTCATGAACATCCTCAATAAGGTAAGGACTAATTGTTATTTATCTCTCATGTCATGTTTTGTAGGTGTCTACAATATGAGGCAATTAAAATTTGTCTAATTTCCATAATGATGTTATTAATATACTAGATGTCCCAAATATATCTTAATGAGTGTGCCTCACTAGAATGAATCCTACATAGAAAATTTTCAATACCTTTATTATTGTTGGAATGGATGTGAATGCAAATATAGTAATATTATATATGTAACTCAAAGAAAAATCTAGTTTTAAGTAGAGAATTAGTGTCTATTTTTTGAATGAATTAATCATACTATAAACACTAATTACTTCATAATTTAAACATTTACCTTTTTACCCCTTTTATTTTGCATGTACTTAATTTTTTAATAGTGCATAATGTAATGGATGTTTTGATGATCCACTACTATTATACAATAGATCCCCATATTCATTAGTGACCAGTTATTTGAGCATCTTGAGACGTAAATAAAATGATGTTACTATGTAATTTAATCCATGTTTAATAAATTATAGGAAAAATTGGCGAAAATCCCCATTATTATGTCCATGTGTGAGGATATTAGTCAAAGTAATTAGGAGGTTCATAAAAATACTTATTGACTTAGATTTGTTTCCCATAATTGGACTATATGTTTTCATTGTATCCATTTTATGATGAAACATTCATAATAATATTTTATTTTGTTCCCTTTATTGTAATGTGTGGGAATAGTAATGTGCACAATAATTTTGAATGTATTCGTTATGTCATTCTCCCTTCAAGTTTTGAGAGTGATTCTAGGCATGTGATGGATCTACATTTTTTGTACATATTTTTACACTCATAACACTTGAATAATAACTTGTTCTTTATAATTATAAAATGTTGAAAATTTTCCATTCGTTATTGTATTGAATTTTGGATATGACACATGGGAAGGTTAAAAAAATGAGCTAATTATTGCACTTATTTCACATTAAATTTTGGAAATCAAATGTAGAAATTGTCTTTGAGTATTTATGACTTCATACCATCCTATAGAATGAGTAAAATATAGATAATTATCTAAATATATCTCTATGATTATTTATATGCAAGTAAATTATGTAGCGGTATTCTACCTTTGTTTCTCTTTACAAGTGTTACCATTAACTACAGATCTGCCACCATTTATCCACTTGTATTTATGACTATAAAAGTTAATCCTTGGATACCCAAAATATTTATACCATGCACTATGATATAAATAAATCCCATAATATTTAATTTTATGTACCTACATATAATCATCACCCACATTAAATATGTCATTGTACATTAATGCATCTAACACAAATTGTTTTAATACTCTTCATTCAAGGCTCTAGTTTTGTCGCACATAACATTGATTAAAGTAATATGAAATAATTTGAGACATTATCATTTGTATCAATGATATTACACATTTTCCACTTCATCTAAAAAAAATTGATCTTTTTTATCCTTGTCAACTTTTCTATATAATGAACTAGGTAGATTGACATTATTATTTTTAATTTTTTATGAATTTTAGGGTCTTTTGATAACTATTTTGAAATTATTGTAATTCATGTCATAAAAATAAATTATATATAATAAATAAAATTGTCACTCTTATAATTCATCCCACATTTTTACCTCAACCTATTTTTGGACTTATTTAAATCCAACATCCTTGGGATAATTGTCTACATTGGCCAATTTACAAGAATGTCATCATATGAGAGATACTTCATATAGTGAGCATCATTGATAAGGAGGGTTGAATAATATTTTTATATTAAAAAAAAGGTATTGAATTATAATACTTTAATTTATACCATATATTCTTTAGCTACATTTTTAATTCTTACCTCTACAACATATTTATTTGTAGATGAGCATAAATGGATAAGTTTGAAACCGACACCTCTAAACTTCAAGTTATGTTCACCACCATGTACAATGGATTGACCATACTATTTATCACTCCATTTAACCATTATATAACTTTTTATTTTGTGTAAAAATAATTTTATAACTATTAAATCTATTATTCTCTTGGGTGTAGAAAGTTTAAGCATTCAAAACATAATTTAAAACATTTTTGACCATTACACCAAAATTAATGGGTCTTAATCTTTGTTTAAATAAATTATGATATTATAGAATATTATTTATAATCACTCTATCTATGCCATCATTTATTAAACAACATTTGTGTTTGGGAGCCACTTTTTTTGTAATAAAATTAGTTCTACATTTATTCCCTTGGTGCTTTCTATGTCATCACTACAATCTCCCTCAAGTTCCATGATAGCACTATAATCATTTGAGCCACTATGTATGTGATCATTATGAATTGGTGTAATTTATTAATCTATGTGATTTTAAAATTTCATCTCTTCATAATAATTTTAATAACCTTTCTTCTTAACATCTACCAAAGTTTCAAATTTATAAAATAAAAATGCCAATTTTACTTTTCCATCCAATACCATGTTAAAATTGAAAAAAAAAAATTCCCACATATCTAAAATGTAGTGTCTTCCTACTTGATTGAAAACAAATCCATGTGGTAATCTTCTCCAAATGCAAGAGATACCAATGCTATAGTACAAAAAATAAATGACATGAGATAAAAGAAAATATATAAAACCATATCAAATCATGATGAAGATAAAAAATAAAAATCAATTTGAGATGAAAAACAATATGTAAATTATATTAATCTAAATTTAATATATTTATTTTTTTCACTTATCATTCTAAAGATTATAAAGTTTAGCATGAAAAATTGTTGGAATATTCTTTAGGGTGTCAATTTTAGAATTTTCCATTTTTTTTCATGATTGGATTAAAAAATTATTACTAATGTAGTTGTGTTTTCATGCATTAAGAAATCAAAATAAATCAAACCTTAAATAAATACTTCATGCAAACATTATCCTTCAATCAATAATTAAACTAATAAATTGACTATTAGTATCTACCAAGTTATAGTAACATATATTTCACTTGAGAAAATATTTTGTATACTTTAGCCAATGAGAGTCTTTGACAATACATATCACTTTAAAAATTCTAAAGTTTATCACCCAAAAATAAAAAAATATTCATCTATATGTTCACATTAAATATTAAATGTATATCATTGTAATAATTTTGATAAAATAATTATTATATACATTTAAATCCTTATTTTAATATTCACCAAGTTCAAAAAAAATCTAATGTCATCATTTCTTATTTGTAAATTTTTTGAATGTAAATATCAATTCAAAAATTACCTCCTAGGCCGATACACAAAGTTCAGGGATAAAAAGTTGATATCCCTCAACTTTGTAAAGGTTTTTTTTTTAAAGGGTGTAAATCCTTTATTTTAAATTTACATGCCTCAGGTTTGATGCCTAAACCTAAAGGGTGTATGCCTTTTGTAAATCTAGAAAGGCATATGCCCTTTGTATTTTTTCCATTTATCCCCCATTTTATCAAACCCAAAATGATTTGCTTTAGGTTTGGACGTTTTTGTATTTTGTTGAAGGGTTAAATAGTCCATGTGGGTGCTTTAGATTTACATCCTGCCCATAGGATTTGACATTTTGGTTGTTATCTCAGGTATGCTGATTTTTAAATTTTAATTTTCTAGTTTGTATTTATATGTATTTATACATGTATTTTTTTTAAATTATATTTTAATTATATTATCTTTAATTTCCTAAAAAAACCTATATTTCTATAAATCTAGAAACACAATTAAATGATGGACCCATTGAATGAATAAAATGTAGAACAAGACACTGGATAATTTGATTTTGCACAAGAATAAGTTAAATTATATGACCAATACAATGAAAAATGTCAATAATTAGAAATAATTATCAATGGTTTGCATCACTCCTAAGCTAATAGTGCAGAAAATTCACTTGTAAATACACTAGAGACTATTTTTAATGAAGTGGGAAATGTAAGTTTGCTACTTGATGCAATGTTGCATTGTAGAGAGGTACTAAAACAATTTTATTATGATAAATTATAATCTAAGGATGTTAAGAAAATTAAAAAAAAAATAATATGTGTGCACTTTGTTTATTATTCTATAACCAATCAACCACCATCGACAGATCATGAACATTAATATTTATTTGTGTGTTCATGAGGGGATAAAAAATAAATTTTGGGATAGGTGGTGAATGGTGTTTGATGAACATCCATACAACACTAATGAGGTTATATTATAATTTTTAATAAAACTTTATTTTGAGTTTATGATGTAATAATTTACAAATAATTTTAACAGGAAGGACTCCCAAGGTAGGGAAGATGGGTCTT
This sequence comes from Torreya grandis, assembly GCA_037957365.1. NCBI lineage: Eukaryota > Viridiplantae > Streptophyta > Pinopsida > Cupressales > Taxaceae > Torreya > Torreya grandis. The sequence goes on from JARHVA010010815.1 coordinate 43,595, forward strand.
CATTTGATAGACCTAGTAGACCAAAACTATCTTAAGTATGTTCAAAGCAATAGGATAATAACACATGATTTTATCCCTAATTTTATTTTTTTCCATATAAATGAACACTCTTGAGGTAGTTATGATTTTAACATAAGTTATTATGGACCATGGTATGCATACATTGAGGACTTTTGCTCAGCCTACATGTGGTGAGATGTTTGTTAGTGGTATTGATGCTAGTGGTAGTGGCACTAGTGGTGTTAGTGGTAGTAGTATTGGTTTTAGTGGTAGTGGTATCAGTGTCAGTGTCCCTCCTCCTTCTACTCATGATAAAATTCATGTAATTCATATGGGAAAAAGTTTATAGGACCTCTTATTCATGTATGACCTACACATACTACATCTATGGAGACTAGACCTATATTTGTGCAGTGTACTAGTACCCAACAATTTGTCATCTATAGTTGATTCAACATCCTAAGACACAGGTAGTTTTCATTATATTCCATATATATCTCCTTCAGTATCTCAAAACACCAAGATACTTGAGTGTGTTCCTTTTATAGTTGATTTAAGACTTTAGGATACTAACATGCCAAAACATGTGTCATTTGTAAATGATTTAGAAACTCATGACACTAGCCTGCTAGATATTATGCTAGTTTTAGTAGTATCACTAGCTCCTCTTAGGACATGTCAGCCTGTTTTGTAGGATTGACCTATTTCACCATCTTTTTTTCATACATAGGTTTAATTTTAATTATAGTTTATTTATGTTTATAAGTAAATATCAAATTTATTTTCTAGTATGTTTTTACTTAATTGACTAATTTATTTGACTGAATTTTTTATTTATTACATGTATAGATGAATAATGGTATTATAGGTAGCTGAATGATCCTTAATTATATTATAGAGGCTAAAATAGGTACTTATGTACCCTATACTCAGGTTTTGAAGCTTTCAAATTACATATTTATTCATGTATATTTATTATCACTTGAACAAAAACTATGTTTTAAGATATATATTATAGTCATATATTTTTTTATCATGCTCATTGAATTCACACATTATTCATTTATTAATTTTATATATGATGAAGGATGTTATGGGAAACCCTCATGCATGACAACAATTTTTTCTTGGTGTTGTGGTAACATCTTGTGATCCACTATCTCTATAGCAAGTCCTGATTCAAAGATAGAGTATGGTGAGAACACATAGTAAAATTATTTTTTAGCTTCTAGAAATAATATTCTATGTCATATTTACATGAAAGTATGCACATATATATCTAATGATATATGCATTTTCCATAGGATTCTCCATAATGATTGTATACATAATATCTCAACCCTATACAACCATTAGGTAGAATATATTTAGTTTAGAATCAATTTGAAAAAAAAATGTTCATGAAAAAAATATTATTTTTAATATATAATTTTTAATGCATTAAATTTTATATTTCATATGTTATGTAGACCTAATAATTTTTAAAGGGTGTGGATCAAATATTTGATGAATCACATGCTAAGAGGAGTGTCTCTACCTATTTTGAGGCATCCAACACCCCTAGCTATATATTTATGACAACAAAGTACAATTTATTTGGAGTAAATGAGGATCAAGAGAGCTAATTGTTGTCCTAGGGGTCTAGCTATAGGCACAATCGATGTTATATGATAATATAGCCTAAATTGTATGCATATATGGCACATTTTGTATATGTACATATTATGGTCCATAATTTTTCTTGAAATGTGTCTTATTGTTTATGTCATTATGACATAGAGATTTTCATATACATGTATATACTATTCAACAAAAATCTTCCTTTACCTATGCATATTTTCTATTTTGATCATGTAATTTTTACACATATTATTGGATAGTGATCATTATTACTTCATATGGGGATTAAAAAAACCACATTTTTATCTAAGTTAGGATCTTCATCATTATGTATATTTTACATTTACATTTACATGTGATGTTTATTATTTACTTGTTCTCTTTACATTTTATTACATGTCAATTTGGACTTGCATATCAAATTCATTAATTTTTACAAAATATGCATGGGTAGTATGAATTAAAAAAAAAAAACTATATAAGGGAGATATATTATTATGTGAAATAACATATTATATGAGGGATTAATCATATTCATATATATTCACTATAATTTTAATTTGTAATGGACTTATTGTGTATGATATAGTTGTTATTTGATAAGATGCTTCTAAATATAAAATTATTGATACTAAAATTTCCAAGTGTTGAGACTATATTTTATTATCTAAACTATCCTACTAGAAAATGTATTTGTATTTTAGAAACATAATGAATTTTATGAGGTGATAAATGAGAAATTTAGGATAATAATTCACAATACAAACCTTATACACTTTTTAATTCATTTATTCCTAGTTAAAATAATAATATTCAAAGACCTCAATTCATATCAAGGCTTTGTGAAAGTATGAACCCTCAATATGGATTTTATATATATTTGCATTGTAATCCATATATAATTTGATTTTATATTCTATGGGAATCATATTTACAATAATTTATACAATGGATTCCTCTCCTTTTATATGAAGAACCACCAATCTAATTCATAATGAGTTTTAAGGTCATGACCAGGCCTATGATTAAGATCTATCACCTTATTATAGTTTTTAAAAAGACCAATATACATATTAAAAATTTAAATATGTTCTTTTATCCTTGATATGACTAATTTTACTCAATACAAAAGTCACTGCCCTTCTTTTTCTTGTTATGACACAAAAAAACAAAAAAGGCTTCTTTAGGCTTATTAACAGACTTGTCCACAAGGTTTACACTATTTATTCCTCTTTAAATTCATTCAATAATAAAAATAAATTGAATAATATTTTAATCAAATATTTTTAATTAAAAAACACCTTGCTTAACCTTCATAATCTTTAAAACAACATAACTTAGGTTAACATGGTCTATCAACTATGTTTAGATAGGTCTACAGACATAAAAAAACATTTTTTTTAGGAAAGCACTCTCACAACGTGAAGTCACCTCAAAAAAAAAATCTAAAATTATAATTTATGGTCCCTACCAATTTCATATAATTTGGTTTTTTAGAATAAAACTTCTAATGTTTTTCACATACCTAAAACCCTAAGTTTACACAATCCCTAATCTGAGAACTTAAATAAATAAGTAAATCACCTCCTATTATTTCTTAAGGGGTTATAATTTCTAAAATATATTATTTATACATATTAAATTATATATTAACTCATTTGAAGTCCTAAAATAGGTCTAAACAGTCACAAATAACTTCTTATACACACTCATAAAAGGCTATATACACAATCATACTTTTTATTCATTTAATGCCAAACATTTACAACATAGCCAACTATAGACTATCATAATCCTATATATACCTAGATAATATAATTATAAACTCAAAAATACATCATTACCTTCATAAAAATCCCTATAGACTTTCTTGTGCTTTACTCCTTTACTTTTCCTAGCTCCTCATTTTTTGATTTGATCCTCATCTTTGGTCCCTAAGTGGGAAAATTGAGTAAAATTCGGTCCCATATTATATGATAAATATGATACAGGAAAAAAATAACATAATTTAATGGATAATTCCTATGATAATACCTTTAAGTATTATATATAACTCAACATTAGTGATACATGACAACAAGTTTTCTCTTGCAACGAAATCTCTCAAAATAGACCAAAATTTAATTAGTGGGGGGCATATATTATGCATAACTATCCAAATAAATAAACCATCTATTTGGTAACACATATATGGTAATTTTAAGTATATAAATTCTATTATTTGGTTTATCAAGCCTTGATATTGAAAGTTACAGTTGATTGAACCCATCCCTTAAGAGAAGCATCTCATTTATGAATGTGCAAATTGAGCCAACTTTGGTTAAACATTGTAGGAGAATAATGAGGGATAGAGATAAGCCATCATATCATAAACTTTCACATATGAGTCCTATAATCAGCCCCAATATTATTCTCTCTAACTTGATGTAAGCAAGATATGGCAACCAAATTTCTCTCATAATCAAATCTCTCTTAAAGGACTAAAAACTTGCTAGTAGAGTGCATACCTTCTGGATCATTGGCTGAATAAATAAAACATCTAGCTAAACATGTCCAAATTTTCATTCTAAATTTATAATGTCCATTATCTAGTCTTTATCTATCTTAGGACCAAAATTTATAGTTGACCGATGTATCCCTTAAGAGAATCATCTCATTTATGAGTGTGCAAACTAAGAAAACTTAGGTCACACATTATAATAAAACCATCAGGGATGTTTATTATAATATAATTATTAAAATTTCATGGAAAATTCATTTAATTAATCCCAGGATGATTCTATTTAACTCAACATGAGTGATATGCGGCAACCAAATTTATCTTGCAGCCAAATCTATCTTAAAGGACAAAAATCATTGAATTATTGGGTGTATCTTATGGATCATTAGACCAATAAACTAAATGTATTATAATTCATGCATGAATAGGAATTTAAGGGTATAATTACCATTATTCAATCATCATCAGGACCCAACAATGAATTTATAGTTGATTAGATGCATCCCTTAAGAGAATAAACTCATCCTTTAGTGTGAAAACTGAGCCAGCTTCCAACACACATTTCATAATAACCATGAGGGATAGAGATGAAATGATAGCTCTTAAAATTTCATGTATGAGTGATCTAATAAAACCCATGAGTATTTCATCTAACTTGATGTGAGAAAGATGTGATAACTGGATTTATCTAGTAGCTAAATATCTCTTAAACGACCAAAAGGTTGTCAATAGAGGGCATATTTTATGGTTCATTAGCCCAATTGATGAATTATATATAAAAACACATATTTGTGGTTATTTTTAGGCTATAAAAACTATTATATGGTCTTCAATAAGACTTAAGATTTAAATTTATAGTTTGTCAAACAAATCCCTTAATAGAAGTATCTCATCCCTTAGTGGCAAACCCTGTTGTTTCAAAGTCCTCAAATAACAATTTTTTTTATGATAATAATTATAAAGCCAATTTCTTATAGCCACTACAGATCTAGTGGAATAAATTATCTCTTCTCCATCCATGATATTTATGGTTATTTTTTCTTGCTTCTACCCAATGACACAAGTAGTAGTATGTTCTCTCATCATTACCCTTAGGTACAATTGCTATAAAAAAGGCCCTGCATTTAAATTATAATCAAATTATAAGAACATATATAAAAAATAAATATATCATTAATATAAATAAGTATAAATTTAGATTAGGAAAAAATTATACTTGGTTACACAAGATCTGAGATGTGGTCAAAGTCAATTGATGATTACATTTCATGATCCATCAATTATTGGAGTGAATGGCTACTCTCTACATGTGTTATGGGTCTACAATACCATTCATCAACCCATTATTTTGAATTGCATTCATTCCAATTAAATTACATACATCCTAAATAAAAATATAACATATCCCTAATATGAATGTCCATAAGTAGAATTAGAGCTTTGAATGGACTGGAAAAAACTAAATCTAGGTACTATACTCCAATATTCATACATTGCCTTATTTATTCCTCCATTAACCAAAATAATCTTTTCAAATGAGAATATTTATCTGATCCATGAAAAACATATCATTACACCAAGTCACAATACTTGCAACATCGATCAAATTAGCACTATCCTTGTTTTTTCCATGATCTTTTGAAGGACTCTTTTTACACATGCACCTACACTATAATTTTCCCCTTTGACATGCCCAGCCTCAAATAAGCTCCAAAAATGTGAAAACCCATTATTATTATGCATTCTAATTAACTAGTAAAACATTTGATAATTATTAAAATGATTTGCATAATTATCTAACCAAATGTAGTGTGTATCAAACGTGATTTTTATTGAATTCATATTTCGATAAAATATCTCAAAATAACCTTAGACAAACTATGGAGAATGGGATCTATCATAGATCATATAAAAATGGTACTCCCTCAAAATATTTCTATTTTCATCTATTATATTAGGTACATGTTTGATTGTCATATGCACATAAATTCTAACTAGAGTTGAATTATAATATTAGTATTGAATCTCATTATGTGGTTGTAGTATGTAGTTCTCAACAAAGTCCACAACTAAAATAATGATGCCAACTAGGAAGTTATCATGGCATGGCTTGAATTTATTATCTAACCATTTTTATTTTTGTGTGTATTTCATATTGATAGATAATATTGTTCTCAAATTCAAACATGATAACAGATACAAAAACTTTGGTCATAACCAACTCATATCTCGATGAATATTTTCCATCTTTTAACACATACTTTACATATTTGTACTTATTAAAGT
>JARHVA010010815.1:62500-125628 GCA_037957365.1 Torreya grandis
ATGAACTTCCAATATTTATATAGGATTCCTAAGCCTAATTTCATGTTTAATGAAGTGTAATCACATAAAATTAGTATTTATATGTTGAGACTGTTGCTTGAGACAACATATTCCTATCTTAGCAATAGACCTATCCTAGAGCATTTATCATACTTTTATAGCCAATGTGTAGACCAAAAACATCTCTAGTAAGCCAAAACATAGTCTCATAACTACATTCACATATCTTGGCCCTTCATTCCCAATATCCTACTAGTTAGATACTAGTGCCACATTAATGACACTAGAACCACATGGAAATAGTGTCCCCAACATGGTGCAAGTGTCCCTTGCCATAACTCTCTTGAAAAAATCTATTTAAAAATGTGTACCCCTCCTAAGGTTAGCCTAAGAACAATTTATTATCTACACAAGTTATGAAACACTATAAATACAAGACTCTTAGACCTCTATCCACTAGATGGAAAATAGATGCAAAAATCCTATTCAAACAAGAAACAAGTTGAGCAAAACCAAGGTTATTAATATGTATTCTAACCTACTTCTATATATTACCATCTGCATCTACCCTAAGCCCAAATTTTGAATATTTCTACTCTCAAGCACACTCAAGGCATTCAATATCACTATCATTCTAGCATTCACTTACACTTACACCAAGAACTAGGTGGGATAACAACATTGGGATTGATTACTCCTCAAAGTATTGGTAAGTAGGTAAATGTCTTCACAATGGGATGTTTAGGATGTCTAGCCTATCCTAATGATGAAAACACATTTTCAAATCATGCCATACTTGCAAGGAAGATTAGGTTTGAGACATAAATAAGCATTTTTAGGAATAATAAAGAGTTACAAATTTCATGTGTGCAAGAATAGAACCTATAAACATAGGCATATGTGCTCCAAAAAATTAGGAATAACATTACAAAAAGGACATTATCACCATTTTCAAGACACTAGAGCCACATAACACTACTATCAAGGTGAGGCACTACTATCTAAGGAAGAATATAACTAAGGGACCCTATTGATGACACTAAGACATATTTATAACACAACCTTTAATGACAAAATCTTCTATAATAATTGTTTTCTAGATAAGTCTTTATTTTAACATATTATTTTTATTAAGTAAATCAAATCAAATTTTGAAAAAAATCACTGGTTATTTTTGCATCCTATTTCACTAATTTAAAAAACTTATCCTTACAATATAACATAGGATTTACATATCTAAACCCTAAAAAGTTAAATCATTTGGTGAACCTGACTTACTTTAAATATTGATTAAAACCCTAGTTTGCATTTTCCTAAATTTTGTGCACTAAATTAAGATTACATACTTTTAGTCTTTTTATTCTTTTTCATAACCTAGCTCATTAAATTAATCTCAAATTAGGGTTTCATTTATTTTAATATAATTTAAAATTTTGAAAATCAACCCTAATTCAAAAAACCTCAACCTCAGACACTCTTAGGGTTTGTATCCTTTTTCTATTTATACTCATATTTTAGCTCCAAAATATTAAATTTTCTTCGATATTTATTTTTTTGTAATAGTTTTTAGATTAATATTCTTAAAAGGTTAAAAAGATATAAAATTTATTTTCCTAACTTTCCAAATATAATGGTAAAATTTACTAATAGATTTGATGAAATTGATAAGCAATAACTACAAGATTTTGTTTCCAAATATACAGATATACAAGATGACTTCATCACTATTCTTCAATAAGAACTCCAAAAATAAATAATTATCAATGTTCAACTCCCTTAGTTAATAATGTTATTACACCTATAGTTGGGCCAACTCAACCAACTTAACTAGTACAACCTAAAATTGTAATTTAACAACCATTAGTGATAACTACACATCTTATGGATAGTTATTCCACTCAAGATGTACAATACCTTATGCACAAGATTCATACTCTATAGTCTAAGGTATTACATCCTAAAAAGGGAGCCACTAGGCCATCATATGCCATGGATTCTAACATTCTCTTACATACACCTTTGGCAAATCACATAGCAAAAACTCCCTTATCATCCAGTTTTATGGCACCTAATCTTACATTATATATGGCAAGGGTGACCCAAAGCATCATATCAGAGCTTTTCATGTAGCATGCATGGACTATGTTTCCAATAATTATATTCTAACAAAGTTTCCACATAATTTAAAGGATTATTCCTTTAAATGGTTTTATAGTTTACCAAATTAATCTATCATAACATTAAATCTTTTGGTTGACACATTCTTAGCATAGTTCTCCATAAACATTAGTGATAATATATCATATGCACAAGTGGCATAGTTGAAACAAAATTCAAATGATCCTATCACATATTATGTCTTATGGTGTAAAATTATATTATCTAAATTAACTATACCCATGTAAGATAGATATATATAGGACATAGTTATATAAAGTCTCTTATCGACATTACATGAAGCTACCTTATTCAAGAAGTTTCCTAAATTTACCAATTTATGCCACATAGTCAATGAAAAAAGGTTAAGATCCTATCAATGGGAAAGCTTAAGTATATCAATAGATCAAAATCACTATTAAGAGTTAATACAATCATCCATATAATATAAGGGCCAATGAGAACAAGAGTGATTAAAGGGCCATAATAAATGTAGCTTCTAGGACATCTCCTAAATTTGTTGTATCTACTCATCAACATCGAATCTTCAATAATATTTTAGAGTCACTAGAATGAGTTTTATAGTAGATTTTAGAAAGCCATGTCATATCTCTCCATTCCATTAAATAGGTTTATATGACATGAACTCTTCCAAAAACTTATGATTCTAAATAATTCAATGAGTATCACAAGGTATTAGGCCACATAATAAATAAATGCATAATATTAAAGTACAAGATATAAGATCTAATTGCAATTAATATCATTGATGTGGGAACACCCAAAGAGGTACCAAAAGCACAAAAAATAAAATTTAAGGCACTAAATATATTTTTATAACCATTCCCATAGCACAAATTAAATGAGGTAGGGGCACATCAGGTGTTCATTATGTATGTGAAGCATATCTACCACAAAAATCATATCATATAGTTAAAAAAGAGGCACATCCATTACATAAAATTATTGGCATGTAACACAATATAGTTATAGCTAGACCAGACATCACATTATTATATCAAGACATTGTCGACGATGATACAAATCTACATCCACTTTTTATATGAGCATTCATAAATCATCATATTATCTAGAGTGTTATGGTTGACAATGCATCAAACATTAGCATGTGAACTATGAAACTTTTTTAGAATTTGGGGTACTCAAAGTGAGACATATTCCCCATAGACATAGGAATTATTGGTTTCAATTGTCACATTTAGAGCTCCATTGGGGATATTGTGCTTCCATTATAGGTGGGATTAACACACAGACACTCAATTCCTAATAGTACCTAGTGTAGGTGTATTTAATATATTATTATGTAGGCCATGGTTATAGAATATCCACATAATCTCATCTATAGTACATATGTGCCTAAAGTACATACACACAAATTAAGTGGTCAATGTTGGGGGTGTCCCATATGAATATCCTCTACCCATCCCATATGTAGTTTCAACATAGTCACTAGTTATAGTTCTAACACCCTTACTAAATATTTCACAATTATTAGTTATAGATTAGTGTATAATTAATTTACATACATCATATATTTTATTAGAGCCACTAGTGTAGGTAAACTATACTCCTATAGTATTGACATGTACAAATACTCTCCCATAGAGACCATTATTAGAGAGACCCCTACATCATATATATGTCATAGATTCTGGAGGATCTTACTCTACTAATTTTAGGTCAAGATTAGTATTATTATGTTTTATGGGTTCTAAACATAGGGTAATTACATAACTTATAGCTTCTTCTTCTACCAAATGCATTCTTAAGATCCCTATAGTTGAAAGGGCATCACATTTAGTACCATATATTCATGACATCACTATATAGGTAGATAGGAACACAAATTAATCTGCACAATAGATTATGGGATCACAGTTGCCCTTTCACATAACATGCATGATCACATTTCCCATATTCAACATAAGTCATGGTGATAATGAGTATCCCATGAGACTCATCAATTAGTATGGTTCCTACGCCATTGTACATGCTTCCTTCTCTTTCTCTCTCTTTATACATAGTTTGTTTTCATTTGATTTTACATAACCTATATCCAAAGAATAAAGAAATAATATAACATGTCAAAACACAAAAAAAAATTAAATAGTAGTAAAAATACACAAAATATATATATTTCATGCATTGGTATGTTTACCTTTATTATACTTTCCAAACATTACATATGTTATCGATCTTAGTATAGTCAATTTTAACATACATATATGCTTCATTTGTTCTTATTAAGTGCTTGTAGATTATATATGGGACTCCAATCCACTACACTAATTCATACTTACTTTCATCTATCCATTAGGGGCATATACATTAATATAGGTTTAGTCATATGATACATCTATCCACTCTAGGGCATCTCATACATAGTTTCTACTACTAGGTTCTATCCTTACATTCTTTACATTATAGTTTACACATTGATATATCTTGATATTGATCATTACTACTCATGATCATATTTTTTGTTGACTATCACTAGTTATAATCATCATATGTACATCCTTGCATTTACATAGATTTGTACTACATTCATAGATACTCTCATTTCTAACCTTCCTAGTCTAGACTTGATTATGTTTCCTATACATCTTATATTTGAGGGAATTTGAATATACCATTGTTCTTTGCCTCTATGCCACTTATATTCATGTATGCCTTGGACATATGCCCATGTCCCTTGTGTGCTCCTTCTTGATTATATATTAATACATGCTCCTTCTATGTGTCTCTAAGCCAAATTACTTGTTACTTACATATGTGGACATTTTAACATGTCCTTATATGTCTTCTATTATTTGATTTAGTGGAATATGCCCATGTACCTTTTATTATGGCACATGGGCCTATTTTTGGTGTGCCCCATGTGTTTTTTATGTATGATTTCTTATATGCATCCTCACCATGACACTTGTCTTTACTTGTTACACACACTAGTTTTTGATGCCATGAGGGAACTCATGCATCTACCCTTCTTAATTGGGTGTCATGATGGACATCATGCCCCATCCCCCTATGTATCTAATTATATTTTTTGTTATAAAAATTTATTACATTTATCTTGACACCTTTATGCAATGTTACATAAAAACATACATCTTACACTACATACTTATGCTCATATTCTCTTACATTTTGATGTTATGTTTACACATTATATTGCAATATCATGTAGTTATAATATATGCTCTAGCTAACACTTTTTGTAGAGATATTTATTTTGAGGATCATTTTTGCACAAGTCAATAACTACCCTAAAAATGGGGCATTCATAGGGGTTTGTCACAGAGATCAGGATCCTACATTACATTCATAGATCAATTTTAAACACACAAGCTTAGTTTTAAACATCAGACATAGGGTAGACATAGAATAAAATAGACTTAAAATTTAGTTTAGATCAACTAGATTTTAGACTAGGTAGATATTAGTACCCATATTTAGACACTAGAACCATAGGGAACTAGTTTCCACTATAGGGTGTTATTGTTCATTAGTCCCACCTTCAATATAGTCTAGATTATTCAAACCAATACACCATGTAAAATATAGATTTACAAAGATACAATCATGGTTTTGATAGTTATGTTTAGATTTTGCTTAGATACATTCATTAAAGCTTATATTCATACTAGTTACTTAGATTTAGGGGCCTCATGTATAGAATGATCACTTGCATATTCAGTTTAGTTACATAAATTAAATTATTACATAGTTTAGATTTGATATACTCATATACAATATTGGGGGCATGTGCATAGCATATAGTTTCTATATTATTAACAACACATAGGTTGATTAGATGAAATGACAAACTCCATGTCATTATCTATGTTGTATACATTTTATATAACATTCCATGTTGTCACCATGTTCATTCCTTACTCCATATATAGTGTTTATCATTCTCAAGTGGCCTAGAGCTACATAATATACCTGAGTGGCCACAAAATTAACATACATAGTTAGATTTAATTAGTTAGATACTTTAAACACTTTAATTAATATAGTTGTAGATGCATTTACTTCACATATGTGGATAATAATGGATTCATGGTCTACTTGAGTTATTTATCCACCCATATGAGAGGGTTATACACACTTACAGTCTTATCTAAGGTATTCGTAGATCATGATCCATCGTGCAAGGGTGGACAATGATGGAGTCAAAACTAGATTGAGTTTTTGAGCCACCCATATAAGGATTAAGCAAGCCATCAACTCAATATAAGTTATTAAATGATATGATCACTATGTACACTCACACACATAGGTTGTCACTAGGTTCATCGATTAGTTTGCATACCTAGTGATGTGCATTCATTCCTTTCTTATTTCCTATATTTTTACTTAGTTTTACTTAGTTACATTATTTAACATAGTATTTTGATTTTGATATCTATTAAGGATTGATTTATTCATGTTTAATTATGGGTCATTAATTTGGATCATATTTCACATATGTACACCCAATTCACATACTCAAAATCAGCTACATATGCTTCAATTCTAAGGTAAGGCCAAGTACACTTATTTTTCCTTTCTACTAGTCATTTCACTTTGTTGCATTTCTAGCATAAAGGGGGGAAATGAAATCACATAAAAGTTATATTTGGATGGTAAGAGTGTCACTTGAGTTAACCTATTCATAGCTTATCCCTAGACCTATCCTTAATCCTTTGCCACATTTTTCTATTCATTGTACATACCACATACCTCTATAGTTATTGAAAACATAGTCCCAAGACTATATTCTTAGATCCTAACTCAAATTTCTTAGAATTTTTCTAAGTGGACATTAGTGCCACATTTAAGACATTATAGCTACATGGTTCTAGTTTCCCCAGTTGGGTGCTAGTGTCCTTAGCCCTAACTCTCTCGAGTGGATACTTTTTTAAATGTGTGCCCCTCCTAATTTCAATTTAAACATAGTTTATTATCCATATAAGATAAAAATCTCTATAAATACAAGTCTATTTCACCCTTATTCACTACATAGAAAATAGATGCAAAACACTATTCATACAAAAGACAAGTGGAGAAAAATTAAGGTATTTGATCCCTATTTTGCGTTACTTTTACATACTACCATCCATAAAAGTTATAAACCCATATTTAAAATATTTAAAAGATTAAGCACATTAAAGGCATATAATTACACTCTAATTATATCATTCACTTTCACTTGAATCAAGCACTAGGTGGGAGAACTACATCAAGATTTATCCGTCTTGGGAGTATTGGTATGTAGGAAACTCTATTCATAGTGGGGTGTTAAGGATATACAACCTATCCTAGTAATGAACACACAATTATTAATCATGACATACTTGTAATGAGGATTAGGGTTTACACACTAAATAAGGTCTTTTAGTCATAACACAGATCTCTAGGTTTCATGTGCTTATGAACAAGACCTAAAAACATAAGAGCATATACTCCTAAAAAATAGGAATAGTCCTATAAAGGGGATATTATCACCACATTGACAATACCAAAATAACATGGTTCTACTATCTAGGTGGGGCACTACTATCCAATGAGAAAACACATCCCATAATCTTGTTGAAGACACTCATAACTATCCAAAACTCATTTTTCAAAATTTGGATCATCTACGGCAATCACTTTCCATATAAGTCTTTATTTTGGCATATTTATTACTATTTTTTGAAAGTTAAAGAAGATTAAAAGTTATAACAAATAAATGCTATATTATTTCATATTATTTAACATATTTAGAAATGTCATCCCTTTAATCAAAATTAGGATTAATTTTTTAAAACCTTGAAAGGTTTAATCAACATCCCATAATCAGTCTCAAACCTTCCCCTACACATCCACACCTTTAGTGCCTTAGGTTCTACTACCTGAACACTAACATGCTTCTTTCAACAATTGAGCACTACACTAGTGACCAAAGGACTGTGCTAATGTCCCTTGCCTAATTTTAACCCAAATAGATATGTTTTCAATTCTTAAGACACCTAGGGTTAGCCTAGACCTATTTCACACTCTACACAAGAACTAAATTAGTATAAATACATTATTTTTAGCCCTTTACCCACTAGATAGAAAATATATGTAAATATGTATACAAATTTTCAAAGCAAGTTATGCAAAGTCAAGGTCATTAATCCTTGTTCTACCTTACTACTACTACATATATTCATCTAAAACATCCATAAGATTAAATTACTCGTATTTCTAGTCTCAAACACACTCAAAACACACTTAAACTGACACTCATACTAGGATTCAATTGTACTTTGATCAACCAGTTAGGAGGGGGAACTAAATTGGGCATGATACCTCATTGGATTATTGGTATGCAGGCAACATGTCCACATATAGGTTTGGATCACATTTTAAACACATCATACACACAAACCCATTTTATCGTGGTGTTCATTATGATCATGAAAACTAGGGTTTTTGGAAGAACATAGAGATAAATGAAAATATATTAATCATACAGAATTGAAATTTAGACTATATATAAAATGAGATTTGAACTAAAAAACCCAAAAAGTATTTGTGTATATTATAAGTAGGACATTATCACACTGCCTTAGATAATAGTTCATTATGGTGTTCTTCAATTGACCGTGTTACTATGCAAGGCTGATTCTAACACTTGGATCCAATTTTTGATAGTCAGACCTATCTACTCACCAATTTTCAAAGTTTGATTCCTCACAAAAGGCTTATTTCCATGTGAGTTATTGTTTACCTATCATTCTTTCCACATTTAGAAAATTATAATTAATCAATGATTATACAAATCATTGGTTGTATTTATTTCATATTTATACCCTAATTTACTATATTCATACCATTTAACAACCTAGGATTTACATATATGATGTACTTAAAAGTTAAAATAAGTTTTTAAATAAAAGTTCAAGAAGCATAACATTGTAATGTAAAAGACATAGTTATCATCAAAAACTCCCTTAAATATGTTTAAACTAGTGAAATCAAATTAACCATACTACTAATCTTGATTAAAATTTCACTATGTATCATGCATCATGGAAACATTAATACAAACAAGAATATCTCATTGTAATAAGTAGTCATATTAAGGAGGACTATGTAAAAAATTACTCTATTGTGTGTGTGTGTGTGTGTGTGTGTGTGTGTGTGTGTGTGTGTGTGTGTGTGTGTGTGTGTGTGTGTGTGTGTGTGTGTGTGTGTGTGTGTGTGTGTGTGTTTTTGTTTGTGTGTGTACATGTGTGTGTGTGTGAGAGAGAGAGAGAGAGAGAGATAAATTTTTATAAATATTTAGACCTTAAGAAAACTAAATAGGAAGGCATGTTACAATTTATTTTCTAATCCACTTGGTGTGTCCAAAGTTCTTAAAATTACATACTAAAATTCTTATGTCCTTTAAATCACTTATAATATAGATAAGATATAACACTCAAATCATTATTATATCATACCAATACACTATACATATTAATACTTTTAATAATTACTGTTTTGTATCATGACTAAGGTATTATTTTATTTTACAGCAACACATATCATTAAGTCATGATGTATGTAACTTTTATTCTATTACTCAAGATCCATTTTACACTTATTAATTATTCCTAATTAACCCAGCTTTCACTTGAATTAATTTATTATACTAAAAAAATTCTATTAGTAAATAATACATGGAAATATCTAAAATCATGTTGTAGTTGGATTGGTCTCAAAATTCCTAACATGATTATATAGCTTAGTTATAGTTGGATGATATTTATTAACAATGATAAGAAGGTTGATATAGTTCCATGAATACCCCATATAAATTTACTAATAGTCATTAATATTTTAAAATAATTATATATATTTTGTTTATGAAGCTCAAGTTTTTAAGATGCAAATAAATAAGAATTTTACTATAGTTTTTAAATTAAAAAAATGGAGATTCAAAGAACTCATCATAATTTATTTTTATATTCCATAAATAAGTAATGTTTTTTAACCTCACATAATTTTTAAAATGTAAGATAAAATTCCATGACATGGTTTCAATATTGTTCATTTTCTATATATAGGTTTGAATGTGGTTGTTATAACCATCTACATTTTTAAATACATACATGATTTTATAAAATATATACTTGGAACTATGTCATACATTACTCATGTGTTCCAAATTTTAACATGATTACAATATGATGTGGGTAACACATGATATTTAACAACAAAGCCACCATTAAATCTTGTGGATGAGGGTGAAACCTCGCCCTCAATATCATAAGGTAAATATTCCCAAAATCTTGTTTTTTATAATGAACAATGATGATACTAAATTTGATTATTAAAAATCCCATGTTTGTTAAGGTAAATCCTAATTTTGGGTAATAACCTTATTATAAAAATATACCTAGACCCATGTTATCAAGTATTTACAACTTATATAACAAAACTATTATTTTCCATAATCCCATGTCAATTCATACCTAAGATTTTCTAAATTTTTCTAAGTTTGAGATTACAGATAAATAATTATCTAATCAAAACAATGAAAATGAAAACCCCTAAATATATTAACTCAGATCTATAGATTCAATTATCTTCTTGGGATGAAAGAATATCATATCTAGATTTTAATTAAAAGTATTCCTATTCACACATTGTCTTCCTTATTTTACTATATCTCATTTTTTGTCTCCACTAACATGTTTTATTCTTCAAAACCTATGCCTTTTAACCCCTAATTTATTCCCTAAAATATTATATGCTACCATTATTTATTTATTTCCTTCTCATTCCATATGACCACCAAGATGATAAATTGCATGCTTGATTTACATGTTGAGATTACTCCCCATCTCCTCCAACCAAATTCCATTAAAAACATGTAAGACAGGAAAAAATAGGGACTCAAAAAGTAGTTTAGTCACTCATATTTTGGATTAGACACATATCAGTGCCTAGATTGGGACAATAGTGCCACATGGAATTAATTTTCACTACAAGATTTTATTGTCTAGTATCCCTAGTTTTATGGCAATCTAGATTAGCCAAAATAGTACACCAGGTATGGTATAGGTTTAAATAGATACAACTATAGGTTTGACATTTATGTTTAAATTTTTCTCATATACACTCATTTCAACTCAAATTCATACTAGTTACTCAGATTGGGGCCATCACGTATGGCATGATCACTCCCAAATTTAGTTCAAATACATACATACAATCATTATAAGTCAGTCTAGAATTAGTTTATTTATATATAATATTGGGGGCATGTGTGCAATACATAGTTTCCATATGCTTAGTTACACATAGGTTGATAATATGGAATGGCAAACTACATGCCATTCTCTACATTGTATACACTTGATATCATATTCAAGGTTGTCACTAGTTTCATTATTTACTCCATATATAGTGGTTGGTATTCCCGAGTGGCACAAAACTATCTAATATACCTGAGTGGCCATAGAGCTTACATACATACATGCATGCATACATACATACATACATACATACATACATACATACATACATATATATATATATATATATATATATATATATATATATATATATATATATATATATATCCTTTTAGATAATTTCAACACTTTGTGATGTTCAATTTCAAATGCATCTACTACACTTGGGTTAGAAATTATGGATTTATAGCCTAGTTGAGTTATTGGCCCACCCACATGAGAAGGTTAGACACACTTATAGTCTAATCCAGGATATTCACAGGTCATGATCCACCAAGTAGGGGTGGCCAATGATGGAGTCAAAACTAGATTAAGTTCTTGATCCACCCATATATGGGTATTAAGTAAGCTATCAACTTAGTCTAATCTATTCAATGATTTGATCACTATAGACACACACACATGTTATCACCAAGTTCATGCATTGTTTCATATACCCAATGAGGTGTATTCATTCCTTTTCTCTTTCATATCTCTTTATTCATGTTTGTTTAGTTACTTTATTAAGCATAGTCTTTTGGTTTTGATATCTCTTTAGTAAGGATTAATTTATGCATGTTTCATTGTAGGTCATTAATTTGGATCATTCTTCACATACATAAACCTAGATTCACATAATCAAACTCACTTACATGGGTTTCACTTCCTAGGTAAGTCTAGGTAAGCTTTGTTTTCCTTTATACTAGTCATTTCAATTTGATGTGTTTATAACATAAAGGGTGAGGTAAAATGTAATCATGTAAAAGTGGTATATGTTGGGGATCAACCAACAATAGATTACACTTATGAAAGCAATAAACACAGAATTAAATCAGATAGACAAGTAACTAAAATGAGATAATAGCAAGAACAAGAGATACAAGAAACCACCCTGAAAACTTGTATTAACAAACTCTTTACAAAAGGAATAAAATTGAAGAAACTTCTTTCTTCGACACCTCTCCTAGATGTATAGATATCTCACTAGATCTCTATTCCTCAAGAGCTCTCTCTCTCTCAAGAACAATCAACTCCAACAAACCTGGATTGATTCAATTCTGTACAGTTCTTCAACATACCAAATACAATGAACCACTACAATAATTTTTCACAAAGCTAAGAAGATCTAATTCTACATATAGAATTAGGAGACTTGAGCATGCACTTACAACAAACAATTAAGCCTCTTGAACAAGGGCTCTAAAACTAATATTACTAATAATAGAGATGCGAGCTTAAGACTACAACTTAAACTCATCATGTAAACACTCGCTTCTGTCCTAGGAAATAGCTTTTTCGATGCACAGGTAACCGATGTCGGTTCCTGCTGCTTGCCTATGACCACCGCCAGTCAACCCACTGCCAATGCCAGTGCCTCTGCAACTGCACCTAGCCAACGTCGGTCGCTCCTGACTAATGTCGGTGTCTGTGTAGACCCAAAACTATCATAGTGTGCTCCTTGGTGAAGCTTTTAGCTCCATACCCTAATAATCTCCCACTTGGAGATAAACAGCTACAGCAGTACCTGTACAACAACATCTTCTAGCTCCTCTATCTTCAGCTCAATCATGAAGACCAACAGAAGTTGAATGAAGATTTAACTTCTCCTTTGTAATTAGCTTGGTTAACATATCAGCAGGATTCCTATCTGTATGGATCTTCTCCAGCTTCAACTCACCATCTTCTAATACCTGTCGTATGAAGTGATACCTTAGCTGTCTGTGCTTTGTTCTTGAATGAAAGGATGAATTCTTAGCCAAATAGATTACACTCTGACTGTCACTATACAATCTACAACTCTCATGCTCCCTACCAAGCTCATCCATGAACCGTGTCATCCATATCATCTCTTTGCTAGCCTCTGTGGCTGCAATATACTCTACTTCTGTAGTTGACAAGGCAACAACCTTCTACAACTTAGATATCCAGCTAACTGCCATTCCACCTACAGTGAAAACATAACCTGTAGTGCTCCTCCTGCCATCCAAATCACCTGCCATATCTAAATCTACATAACCATGTAGAGAAGTATCTGAACCTCCATAGCACAAGTGCCTACTGCTGGTTCCTCTCAGATATCTAAGGATCCACTGAACTACTTTCCAATGTTCCTTACCTGGATTGGTCATATACTTACTTACCACTCCCACTGCTTGGGAAATATCCAGTCTAGTACACACCATTACATACATCAAACTCCCTACTACGGAAGAATATGGAACCTTACTCATGTACTCTACCTCATCATATGAATTAGGACATTGTTCTTTACTCAACTTAAAATGTCCAGCCAAAGGTGTCCTTACTGGTTTAGCATCCTGCATATTGAACCGTTTCAACACCTTGTCCACATAATCTTCTTGAGACAATATCAACCTATGATTTTTCCTGTCTCTCTTAATGCTCATGCCAAGGATTTTCTTTACTGCTCCCAAATCCTTCATAGCAAACTTTTGAGCTAATTTCACTTTAAGCTCAGAGATATCCTGCATGTGAGATCCTTCAACCAACATATCATCTACATACAACAATAGAATAATATATCTACCATTATCAAATCTCTTGAAATACACGCAATGGTCAGATTGACACCTATTGTAGCCATGCTCAGTCATAAACCTATCAAATTTTATGTACCGTTGCCTAGGAGCTTGCTTGAGGCCATACAAGCTTTTCTTCAATTTGCACACAAAATTCTCCTTACCTTTGACCTCAAATCCTTCCATTTGTTCCATATAAATTTCCTCATCCAAGTCTCCATGAAGAAACGATGTCTTAACATCTAGCTGCTCAAGATGCAAATCCTCGAAAGCAACCAAAGACAATACAACCCTTATAGAAGTCATTTTAACAACAGGAGAAAAAATCTCACCAAAGTCAATACCTGGCTTTTGTACAAATCCTTTTACCACCAATCTGGCCTTATATCTCATCTATCCATTCTCACCTTCTTTCAACCTGTAGGTCCATCTTTTCTTGAGTGTTCTCTTACCAGCTAGCAATTTAACCAAATCGCATGTTTGGTTCTCTCTTAAGGACTCCAACTCCTTAACCATGCCACGCTCCCACTGACTCTTGGCCTCCACCTGTATTGCTTCTTTAAAACTCTCTGGTTCTCCACCATCAGCTAGCAATAGGTAAAATAAAGAAGGAGAATATCTAATTGGATGCTTACTCACCCTTTCTAACCTCTTGATGGGTGTCTAACACTCGTTCACAACACACTATCCACCCAAATTCTCTGACAGTGACCGACCGCAGTCACCTCCAGACCTGTTACTAGCCGATGTCAGTTCTGTCTGACCGATGTTGGTGCCTGTCCTACCGACATTGGTCTCTATATGGCTAACCTCGGTTTCTATTCTGCCGATGCAGGTTCCTAATCTACCGACGTCATTCTCTATGTTTTCCTGCAAGTGATTATTTCTTTTTCTCGCGAGCTCATATTGAACCTTCACCTCATCCAATTCACCATTTCTCTGCTCAGATTGATTCAGCTTCCTTAGCTGATCACAATACATCACTCTTTCATTAAAAACAACATCATGGCTCTTAATTACCTTGTTAGTTTCTAGATTCCACAATTTGTAACCAAAATCATCTAAGCCATAGCCAATAAACGTGCACCTCATAGACTTAGCATTAAGCTTCTTTCTATTTTCTTTATCTATGTGCACAAAGGCTTCACAACTAAAAACTTTGAGATATGAGAGATCAACCTTTTTACCTATCCATGCCTCTTCTGAAATACCACCATCTAGAGCTGTGGAGGGTCCTCTGTTGATCAGGTATACTGTAGTGTCAACAGCTTGTGCCCAAAACAATAAGGGTAAACCAGCATGCAATCTCATACATCTTGCACTCTCCATTATTGTCCTATTCATCCTTTCAGCAATTCCATTCTACTGAGGTGTCCTTGGAACCATCCTTTGCCTATGGATTCCATGCATATAACAATAATCTCTGAACTTATAACTATAAAAGTCACCGCCATTGTCAGATCTCAAGCACTTCAATCTTTTACCTATTTCATTCTCAACCATAGCTTTCCAAATCTTAAAAGTCTCAAATACATCAAATTTTCTTCTAATACAATAGATCCATACCTTCCTTATAGCATCATCTATGAAAGATACATAGTACTGTGATCCTCCAATGGAAGCAACCTGAGCCGGTCCTCACACGTCTGTGTGAACAAGCTGCAACTTATGCCTCTTCTTAGTAGACCCAGTCTTGAGAAAACTAACCCTTTTCTATTTTCCAAATACACAGTGCTCACAAAACTCTAGATCTATGCCTTTTAAATCTGAAGCATACCTTTGGACTTAAGAATTGACATCCCCTTCTCACTCATGTGGCTAAGCCTTGAGTGCCACAATTTAGCATCCACATCTGAAGTAGATAATATAGAAGGAGATTTGTTAGTAACACAATTACACAAATAGAGAGTACCTTCTCTCTTACCTCTAGCCATAACAAGTGCACCCTTGGTCACCTTCCAGATTCTTTTGTGAGAGTTATTGTACAACCCTCATCCCCTAGCTTTCCTGCAGAAATCAAATTTCTCTTCAAGCTAGGAACATGCATCACATCTCTCAACACCCATGTGTTGTTATTTTGCATCTTCAGCTGCACTTTACCTTTGCCAATTATTTTACAGGGCTCATCATCCCCTAGATACACTATTCCAAAATCTCCATGGATATAATCACTAAAATATTCCCTGTTAGGGGTAGCATGAAAAGATGCACCAGAATCTAACACCCAAGATTCTATATTATTAGGCAGAGAGAAAATTAAAGCATCTTGTGCAATACCTGCAACCTTGGCTTCTTCCTTTCCTTCGTGTTGATTGTCCTCCTTAGGCTTTGACCAACAATCTTTGCTTATGTGCCCAATCTTTCCACAATTCTAGCATTGTGGCTTCCTGCCATTCCTGGATTTGGATCTTCCTCTCACCTTAGACTTGGATCTTGATCTCCTCTTACTCTTATCTTTCTACCTTCCCCTGCTCTCAAAACTTAAAGCATTCCCAGATGTCTCTTCTATGCTTTTCCTATGTATTTCCTCATTCAAGATAACACTAACAACATCCTCTACTTTCAAAATATTTGATGCAGATGCAGTATTACTTACTGCCATTACTAAGCCATGCCAACTTTCAGGCAAAGAACATAATATTAAAAGAGCTTTTATTTCATCATCAAACACTATATTGAGTGAACTTAATTGATTCACAATTCCATTGAAATCATTCAGATGAGTAGAAACAGATCCACCTTGATTCATATGCAAATTAAATAACTGCTTCATAAGATATACCTTATTAGAAGCTGAGGGTTTTTCATACAAATTTGCTAACGTTGTCATCAACTCTACCGTAGACTTTGCCTGTGATAAATTAGATATCACAGTGGATGCTAGACTTAGTCTTATAGACCCCAGAGCCTTTCTGTCAAGAACTTCCCATTCTTCATCCTCCATGTCTTTGGGCTTCTTTGCAACCCCACCTAATGGTAAGTAGAGATCTTTCTGATACAGATAATCCTCTATCTGCATTCTCCAATGTTGGTAATTTTTGCCATTGAACTTTTCCATTCTCAGTTTACTTTCATCTGCCATTGCTTCTCCCACTCAAACAAAAATCCCTGTAGAAACCCCTGTGAGAACCTGTAATCAATACACACTAAACAGATCTGAACCACTTGTTAGTGAACCTAACCTTTGATACCACTTGTTGGTATTAGCTCTTGAACCTGCAACCAAGGCTTTGATACCACTTTTTGGGGATCAACCAACAATAGATTACACTTATGAAAGCAATAAACATGGAATTAAATTAGATAGACAAGTAACTAGAATGAGATAATAGCAAGAACAAGAGATACAAGAAACCACCCTAAAAACTTGTATTAACAAACTCTTTACAAAAGGAATACAATTGAAGAAACTTCTTTCTTCCACACCTCTCCTAGATGTATAGATCTCTCACTAGATCTCTATTCCTCAAGAGCTCTCTCTCTCAAGAACAATCAACTCCAACAAACCTGGATTGATTCAATTTTGTACTATTCTTCAACATACCAAATACAATGAACTACTACAATAATTTTTCACAAAGCTAAGAAGATCTAATTCTACATATAGAATTAGGATACTTGAGCATGCACTTACAACAAATAGTTAAGCCTCTTGAACAAGAGCTCTAAAAATAATATTACTAATAATAGAGATGTGAGCTTAAGACTACAACTTAAACTCATCATGCAAACACTCACTTCTATCCTCGGAAATAGCTTTCTGGACACACAGGTAACCGATGCCGGTTCCTGCTGCTTGCCTATGACCACCGTCAGCCGACCCACTACCGATGCTGACACCTCTGCAACTGTACCTGGCCAATGTCGGTTGCTCCTGATTGATGCTGATGTCTGTGTAGACCCAAAACTGTCATAGTGTGCTCTTTGGTGAAGCTTTTAGCTCCATACCCTAACAGTATATGGATGCTAAGAGTGTTGATTGAGATAACCTATACCTAACTTAGCCTTAGACCTATCCTAGAGCTAATATAGACCACTGATATATCTAGTTAGCCAAAACATAATTTCAATCCTATATTCCTATATCCTAGCCTTTTGTGTCCAATAGCCTACCAACTAGACACTAGCACCACATTAAGGAAACTAGAGCCACATAGCACTAGTGTCACCAATATGGAAATAGTGTCCCTTTCCTTGACTCTCCTAAATGAATATATTTTGAAATGTGTACCCCTCCTAAGATCAGCTTAAGCACATTTTATTATATACACAAGCTATGAAACACTATAAATATAATAATCTTAGACCTCTATCCACTAGATGGAAAATAGATTCAAAAATCATATTCAAATAAGAAACAAACTGAGCAAAATAAAGGTTATCAAACCTTATTCTTCCCTACTTCTACATACTACCATCTACAACTACCCTAATCCTAGATTCCAAAGACTTCCAATCTCAAACACACTCAAGGCAATGAAGATCACTACCGTTCTATCATTCACTTTTACTTGCACCAAACACTAGGTGGGATAACTACATCTAACTTA
Organism: Torreya grandis; assembly: GCA_037957365.1. NCBI lineage: Eukaryota > Viridiplantae > Streptophyta > Pinopsida > Cupressales > Taxaceae > Torreya > Torreya grandis. The sequence continues at coordinate 81,230 of JARHVA010010815.1, forward strand.
ATCCATCCATAGAATATTGGTATGTAGGCAACTCTCTTCATAGTGGAGTGTTGAGGATTTCCTACCTATCCTACTAAAGAACACACATTTTCATTTAATCCCATACTTATACGGAGGATTAGGGTTTATAATATAAATCATCCACTTTAGGTATAATATCAAGTTATAAATCTCATGTGCGTAGGAATAGAACCGATAAACACAAGCACATGTGCTCCTAAAATTTAAGAACAATATTTCTAAAAACACACTAGAACCATTTTCAATAGACTAGATCCACATGGTACTACTATCTAGGTGGGGTGCTACTTTATAGAGAAGAATCTAATTCAAGTACTATATTGATGACACTCAAACCTGTCTGTAACCCAATTTTCATAACTTAGATCTTTCATGATAGTTATTTTCCAAATAAGTCTCTATTTGCACATATTCATTACTATTTTTAGAAATTTAAAGCAAGTCCAATTATATAAAAAATTAGTGTTTACTTATTGCATATTATTTTACTGATTTATACAACTTATCCCTTTAATCTAACATAGGAATTACATAGCTAAACCTTAAAAGGTTAAATCATCAAGTTGTGGCCCTTAACTAGATTAAAAGACAATATAAGAGAGTTATTAAAGGACTAGTATGAGAAACCTGACCATTAGACCAATAAAGAGGAAATCAACAATACACATATCAAAATATTTAGACCTAATGTAAGATTGGGTAAGGCTATGATGAATAAAATATTTATAAAACCAATGACATCTCATGTGGATAAGGTCTGAGTGCCTTTAGTTTTTATGATTATTGATGACAAGCAAGTAATTTCACTATGATAATTTATATCTTTCAATCTAATTAAGAGATTGATTTAGGTACAAAACATGAATGAATTTTTCAAGATGCCCTACCTAGTGGATGCTACTTTTATCACAATTTATTTTACTTATTACCCAAAATGGACTCCTAATTCACTATATATAATTAATATGACCTTATCCAAGTTACACATTCATAATTTATAGTAGCATATCGAAGATATATTCAAATAAATTTACCCATAAATCTATCCATATAACAATGAGAATCCCATGACTCATATTTTAGAAAAAAAGATCAATATAATTTAAATAATTGGATTACATAATCATTAGGTTATATGGTTTATTTCAAGCCTCATTACAACTCCCTCATTTTATTCTAGATAAAATTTATGATATATGAAATTCTTATCAAATAATCCATAGTATTGGGGGGAAATAGAAGGAGAATAAAAAGGACCCATACCGTCTCCCTTTCAATATTTATAGTAAAGAGTATAAATTTCCCAATATTTGACATGATTTATCACACATAAAGTATCATTATTTAGGTAATAATGATGTGAGGATATATAATCTTAAGGGAAGAGTAGGTGTTTTTTTTGAAGAGTTTAAAAAGAAAGGTATGTATTATAGACACTTATTTTGGTAACTTTTGTGTCAAAACTAGGATTCAATTCAATTTCTAGAGAATGACACATTTTAAGCCTAGAAATCACCTAAGTTTCCAAAATTCATCCATGTAAAGGATTTAATTACCTAAAAATATGACGAGGCTATCTTATTTGGTGCATTACGCTATATGCATCACTAACCTAGTTTAGTTCTAACCCTAGTCAAATTATGACCTAGTAGTTTGACACTTTTGGCCTATCAAGATATTAATTAATAAAATTTAAAACAATTTCCAATATATAAAAATCTCTAAGAAATACTAAATATATTTTAAATCCTGATTAACTTTCCAAAAAAAATCCAAGTCAAATTAGTAAATTTCATTTACCAAAAAGGAATTTTTAAACAAAATAAAGTCAAAGGTCAAATGAGACAATAAAATGATTTATTATCTCATAAATATTCAAACATATGACTCACACCTCAAAAATATCTAAAGTGAGTTTTCATGTCTCATAAATATCTAAAACTGAGGTGTCAAGATTTCGTGAGTGCCTTAACCCAACCAATAGTTAGAATGACTCAACCTAGGTTAATTTAGACTCAACCTAAGTTAGAATTTAACCTAACCTCTCTAGGTTTAGAGTTAGTTATTTGAGATATAAACAAAATTATCCACACCATTGTTTAAAAATCTTTTGTGTGTAAGGTTTTTCTATTGGAATACCTTCTTGAAGCCTTTGAGAGTAGTGTTATAATGCCCAGTTCGTGCCAAGCTTCACACCAAGCCACAAGTGACTACTAGAGAGATGATACCACCATGGAAGAGAATTTATAAAATAATACAATCATCATAGGCCAAACATGAACATCCTTATGCCAAAAATTAAGCATCAAATTTGATAAAGGAGGTAAGAAATTTGTATTGTCTTCATCTTTATTTTGTGATTTTGGTTATTGTGTTATGCTCCCCCTAGTTTTTAGGCAAGAGTGTTTAGTCTTAATGTATTATTATGCCATATGTTTTCTTATTTGGACTAAAAAGTGACTAATATACATATTTTTTACTCTTCCTAAGGTACATAATGGCACACCTAGTGGGATTGAGCATCCTATATAGCTAATGAGATTGATATGATAGCTTCAGTTTTTCTAACAGATGTATTTAAATGTTCAAGTTTAGAGTTTTATCTTTGAATTTTACATATTTTAAAATAATTTTATATGTATATAAGATGATTGTCTCAAACCATTTTTTATTCTAGGGATCAATGATGATCTCTTTATCAAAAATAGAGCAAGCCAAAAATGTAATGAGTTTTTTTTTGTTTTTTATTGCCTTGATTTTGTGCTTAATGATCTGCTTGTTGTATTTGTAAAATTTATTCTTAAATATCCATGAGAATTTTGATTCTTTGAATTTTTATCAACTATTTTTCTTTCAAAACAACTTTTATTTTGTGTGGTTATAGGAAACATTGATGATCTAACCAAATTGATGTAGATTTTAAAAATCAGCATCGATCTCTATGGTAATCAGTGATGATTTCTCTGAGACAAAAATAGAAAACCAAGAGATCAAATTAAATTTTTGTTTACTTACTTTATTTTGGGATTCTAAGTAAGAAAACCCCCTAACATTTTTTATGAACTTAGGTGTAAAGATAAAAACTTAAGCATTGTTAAAATCTCACATACATTTTGTTTGGTGTTTAAAATTACCTTAGTTGTATTTGTCTTTTAGTTATTTTTGAAATTTTCACAAGTGTAAACAAGGCCAAAGGGCCAAATTTTCAATCAAAATTTTATTTAGTGTTATTAAAAGGAACTCAAATTTTAATTAGAGAACTTAAGATATTTTTCCCTTTATGTTTGTTTTTCAGTATTAAATAAATTTCTAAGTTCACAAGACTAATTTCTTTATTTATGGAAAATTAGAAACTATTGCATGTGTGGTCTCCCCCATTCCCTTTAGGGACCTAAAGTGATCAAAATTACTTAGTTTATTATTTTTGTTTGGAAATTTATGTCAGAAAGAATGTCGTGTATGCTCTCCCCAAGATCTGAGTGACTTAGGTGACCCAAAAACAACCTCTAAAGTCTTTATTTTTTCATTTATTTTTTTATGCATTTGGCTTGTGGGTAAGAGTTCATCAACTCCCCATGAGTTATTTATGGGTGATTTGGCTTATGGTTTCATCTCCTAGCATCATACCAACCCCACTCCATGGTGGGGTATACAAATTGAGAAAACCATTCTATGGGATAGTGGTGAATAGTTAACTTGACCATCCTAACAAGTACCTAGGCCATGTGGTATACATACATCAAAATTTAATAAATAGTACATATCTAGAGTCATTATGTGAAGTAATAGACCCTTGCATAGTAATCTAGGTAGTTTGGATTCATTTGGCATGATTGTTCCCTTGTGTTAGCCACACTTGGGACCATATAGTGTGTTTAATATTTATAGATTTTAGTCAAAACTTCACTTAGAACAAAATTTTTTACCAAATGTTGAGTATTACACACTCTAATTTTATGCCACATATAAATGTTTGAGATACATAGGGGCATAAAAATATATCTACACCTATAATGTAATTTTTGGATTAACACTTAGTTTCTAACAAGAATTGGTATATCAATGGAAGATTTAGTAGAAGATACACACATCCTTGTCAGTTTTAGATATAGGATAAGACATTAGTGATACTTATATTTTATTTGATTTACATGTGTTCTTTTAGACTAAAACATTTTATTTGTAATGTCATGTCGAAATAATTCTAAAACATTCAAATTATTCTTACACCCATTTAGTCTAAGAAGTGTTACTCTACCTATTTATGTCACACTTTATGCCTTGGAGATTTGTTCCAAAATTATTTTATGTCTATTTTTTAAATGGGGAATTATTATGCTGCCTATATTATTCTAATCTTTGGTCACTTTTGAAACCAAGTTACAAGATTTTATTTTAACCCTCTTATTTCAAATGCATAGTTACATTTTTTGTTTTGGTCTATTCATTTTTTCCTTAAAGAATTCAAGTATTTTCACATTAAATATAAAACTCAACCTTTCAATGTGAAAATCCTAAACTAAGTAGGTTCATGCCAAAGCCTCATCTAATTTGGGCTTAGGTTGTATACCTTTTTTTTATATTTATATTGTGTTATTTGGGTTGATTTCCTATTTGGTCTAAAAGACCCCTTACCTAGACCTAGTGATTGTTGTTTATTTTTAACCTTATTTAAAGTGTCTTTATGAGTTGAGTTATTTCCATGTACTTTGTCTAAATTTTGTAATGTAAAATTTTGAGTGTCTTAGTTTTGTTTTTCCACTAGTTTTCATGAATCAAATATCAAGTCTTAAGTGAACCAATTACTAAGTGTTGTCTAAGCCAATTACCTTAGTTTAGTTTTATTTTAAGGCCTTATTTGAGTTTTATGTTTTTGAGTCTAGCCTTTATTTTACTAATATTATAACCAATGTTGGGAAAATAATTTCTATCTTTTGATTCTAGTTCATAATTGTTCTACTTTGTTTAGATGCTCTTATCATTGACTATAACCACCTTTAAGAAAATCAATGATTTATCCATAAATGAGTTCGATCCATTTTTTTACTTTTTACCATTTATTATAACCACATTTGGGTAAATCAATATCATTTTGTTAGATTAGTCTCACATTTTTTTTGTTTTACCTTTGCCTAGTTTACTTGTTTATCCCTTTGTGCCTCTTTTATAGAGCTAAATGTCCAGTTTTTATATCTCAATTATTTGTTAATTTTAGACCTTTTGTTTTTCATGGGACCTATTTATAGATCTGATCATGACTTATTACACATGTAGTGGGACTATGTATAATCTGGACTATGATAATTTTATGATTAAAATCCCTTTTATTCAAGATTCATATGATGACATAGTTTATGAGATAGATCTCTATCTATATTATAACATTCCATACATTGAAAAAATCCATGAACCTTTTGTTCAAGTGTCATATTATGATGTAGCTTATGAGATGGATCTCAATATATCTTATATCATTCCATATGTTAAACAAAGGCATGACCCTTTTGTTAAAGAGTAATATGAATATGTAGCTTATGATATAGATCCCTATCCATATTATAACAGTCTATACATTGAACAAAGGCATGACCCTTTACCATAGTATTTGGTGACTCCACCTTTTATATAGGCCCTCATCATTCATCCTATGTTAGCAACCATGCTCTTTAATGCCCAAGGATTACCATTCTAGGACCTCATCTTTAAGCCTGCATTAGCAACCAAGTTCCATAATGACCATTAACTACCATTATAGGCCCTCATCATTCAAACTACATTAGGAACCAAGTTCCATAACACCCATTCATTACAATTACATGTCCTTTAAAATTTGGTAGCCAATTCTATGAACAAGTTGCACAATTATGACTAAATAGAGCACAACTACCATCCTAAACCCATATCCAATATTTTTTATGCCAATATTAGATGAGCCTATTAAAAAAGATATCATTATTAAATCACTGATAATTCTTCATCCATTTCCAACCTTCCCCTAATTTATAAGAGCCAAGATGGTCTTTAAACCACAATAGAGCCAATCATTACCTCTCCAAGAGCCACCATTTAAAGAGCAATTTATGTCCATATTTGAGATTTTTCAACCAAGTGTAAGATAAATCAAATAGAACCAACCAATCCATGATGTTTTTTTTGAAAAACCTATTTTTTATGAGTTAACCTATGTTGAATTACCCTTTGATCATTTCCCTTTCTTTAAGGAGCCTCACTTTGAAAAGCTAGTCTCTATGGCATTGCCTATTGATCCTTTCCCTTTAATTAAGGAGTCTCACTTTGAAAATCCAATATTTTTTGAGTCACCCCCTAATGATTATAAACACCTTTGGGAAAATAATTATTTCTAACATTGTCCTCTTTTTAAGGATCCTCACTTTGACAAGCTGGTCTATATGGAGTTACTTCTTAACCATTCTCCTTTCATTAAGAAGACTCACTTTGACAAGACAATATTTGTGGAGTCCTTATTAGTTGAGCTTAATTATGAAAATACGATTGCTAAACCCCATGCCATTACTTTTGTAAAATCAAACATTTAACATAACATATTTGTTATCACATGAGATGAAAATTCAATGTCAAATTTAGGTTCTATTTTGAAACTAATATCCAATTTAGCATCAGAAGTTGAATCAACATTAGTCTCAACATCAAATTTCGAGTCACTTGAGCCATGTTTAGCTTTAGAATTAGAATACATTCATGGTTTTTACAATATTGGTTATACATGCCTTGTAGATCAATTTGAATATATTAGTGATCCTTCCATAGTTTTTGAGGATGATTAATTCAACATTGGCATATGTTCTCCTAGTATCTTCTATGATAATTGTGATATATCTCACCATTAAAAAAACCATTAACACCAATAAACCTAGCCATTATATTAAGATCCACCTCACACAAGTGTTAATTGAGACCAATAGAATCACAAATTGTTGAACTGCATTGATGGATAAATATCAATTACATAATATCAGAGGGACCAAGACTACATTCATATAGGAAAATAACAATATCCCAATGAAACTTATTCAAAAGTGATAGGGGCCAATCAAAGTAAAAAATCAACATCTTATAGTGAAACCTTATTTTAGACACTAGAAAGAAATCAAATTTAAAAGTTAGTTATCCTTATTGAAACCTTCTTGGAGGTGCTATGGGATAGTCAAGACAACTTTATTGGTGAAAACCTCTTCAAGGTGCCAACAACTAAGAACAACATTTATTCATTTTTTGATGAAGACATTATCAAAATAACATTTATACAAATTCCATTTTATAGTATAATCATATGACAACATCTATTAGGTCAAAATAACATAAAAATTTGGTGGTCTTATAGAGATCATATTCATAAGTTTTTGGCCCCTCCACAAACAAAATTATGTAAAATATACAATTAATAACATTGTGTGTGAATAAAACCCCTAATATTCATTTTTTACCCAACCATTATACATTTCATTATAATCCATTTATTCATTTAATACCTATATTACATTTTTAGATCAAACATTTTAGCCAATATTTATCCTTATTTACCATTCCTAGCTGAACTTTCCTCTATAGGGGCCATGAATACATCTTGTATTGAAGTTTGGAGGAAATAGAATCAACTAACAACAAATATCACAACATTATTAGAGTCTAAATAAATATTAGGTTCTTGACAAAGTAACTATTAAGAAGTGGTGTGGGTTATTAATTTACATGATTGACTATTTTGGTTGTATCATATGCTGATTAAGATGTGTGTATCCACATTAATAGGAACAATAGAATCATTTAATGTGACTTTGTCAGGCACCTAGAATAACAAACATGCTCTGATACCAACTGTTAGGACCCAGAAGCACACAATTGATTACCATGTACAAGCAACTTAACATGCAGAATTAAACTAGAAGTAACAAGTAACTAGAATTTGGAAATAACACAAAATATGAGAGACAATACCCAATTGTATTAATACTCTTCCAGAAGGAAATACAACAAAGAAGATTGTCATAGTCTTCTTCCTTACACACCTTTAGGGCTCCCACACCTCTAAGGCATAAATAGTAAATCTCTTCAAGAGCTCACTCTCTCTCTTATGGTCCCAACACACAACTCAAACACAGAGTTGGTGTTCACCTCCAACCAGTCAGTATCACTACTGTGAGTACCACCAGTTAGTATCACTACTGCCAGTACACAAGTGCTCCACACACTCCACAAGTGTTCCACGTACTCCAAGTACTCAATGTACTCTAAGTAGATCTCTCCTGATCTTGCTACCTATTATGTTGTTGTCACCTTTGATCTTGCTACCCCACAGATCACCTTTGACCTTGCACGCTCACACACCTACAAATCAACTGATCTTACTTACCCATGTAGATCTCTCTACACCCTGAAGAGCCCTTGTCGTTACCTCACCAAGTCCTTATGATTCTCCAAACCATTACCCCAGTGGATCTTCTCCCTAATCTTACAAAAACCTATAGATCTTCCTAATCATACACACTCAGCACCCCTGTGGAACTGGGAGGAGCTACCCTTGCTCTCTTCACTCTCAAAAGGAGCTAACCAAGCTCAACTCCAAACTAGAACAAATTACAATACAGCCCATGAGTCTATTATATAGATCTCATGTAAACAATAATTAGACATCTAATTACAATAATTAGATCCACAGCTCCAAGACTAAAATTAGCCTTTAACATGCAATCAACCGGTTCATTAACAAACTATCTATGCAACTGACATTTTTGAAACCACACAGGTGACTGACATCAATCCCTGTCTGGCTAGAGATGATTGATGTCAGCCAATCCCTGACTGAAGTCAATTTTCTCTACACTGGATATGACTGATGCCAGTTGATTAGAATGATGCTAGTTGCTCTACAACTCAACAACCTCCTCCATGTTTGCATTAGTGAAGCTTTTAGCTCCACAACCTAACAATCTCCCACTTGGAGATAAACAACTACACTGTACCTATACCTGTACACCATCTAATCTATTTCCTAGCTTGTATCCCTCTTGAAGCTCAATCTTGAAGACCAACCAACACACAATCTATGGTGCAACACATGTCATCCAAGTAACCTGCCAAATCCGAAGTACTTAACCCTGCATAGCATGAATCCCTACTGCTAGTCATTCTCAGATACCCTAGAACCCACTAAACTGCTTTCCAGTGCTTCCTTCCCAAATTGACTACAAACTTTCTGATAGCACCCACTACTTGGGAAAATTTAGGGAGTACACATGTACTCAACCTCATCATGTGAATCAAGACACTATTCATAGAACTATCCAACCCTCGGTGTGCTAACCAGTCTCACACAATCATCCAGAGACAAAATCAACCTATGACCTTCCATGTCTCTAGAACACACTTATGCCAAAGAATTTTGCTTTTCCAAATTCTTCATGACACACCTTTGAACTAACTTTACCTTTAGCTCAAAAGAAACCCTGTATGTGTAACCCTACATAAAGCAAACACATAACATACAGTATTAGGATGATGTTGCAATCATCACCCACCTAGTAAAGAAACCATAGTAGTTACAATGACTTTGACTAAAGCCATGCTTTGTCATCCACCTGTCAAACCTGTACCATTGTCCTGGAGCTTCCTCAAGACCATATGACTTGGCCTTCCATCTCACATGTCCATTCTCTCTATTTTTTAACCAAGGAATCCATTCATCTCTCAGTGCTTTTATCCCAACTAGCAACTCTACCAAATCTCCCATTTGGTTCTTCTCTAAAGAAATCATGCCATGCTCCCACTATTTCCTTGATCCTTCCTACTCTGTAGTGAGTAACTAGTATAAAGAAGAGGAACAATGAATTTGAGGCTTACTTACCCTTTCAGTCCTCCATAGGGGCATTTGAGACTCCTTGACAGCTTGTTATCCACCCAAAATCCATTTTAGTGATCAACCTCGATCACCACACAGTCTGCATCTGATCGATGTCAGTTCCATATGACTGTCCAGGTCACTGATGCCAGTTATACTACCGACATCAGTCTTCACCTGCCTAACACCACTGACTCCTTTGGTCTACACATGACTGACATCGATACTTGTCTATTCGATGCCAATTTTCCCTGACCGATACTAGTACCTGTGTTCACTTGAGTGATGACTTTTTACCCATGAGCTCTCTTTGGATCAAAACACTATCCAAACTACCCTGCTTAGAGTTACTCATCCTTCTCCACTGATCTCTATCAATCATCTCCTCCAAGAACACCAAGGCTTTTCAGTTCTTAAGTTTATCAAATACATCAGTCTTCCTTTTCCTACAATAAACACAATCCTTTCTTGTAGCATCCCACTACTCACAAAAATCTTGGTCTTTGCTCTCCAAATCTAAACTCTTACCATTTAACTTAAGAACATCCATTCCCTTCTCACTTATGTGACCAAGCCTACAAAGCCACACCTATGCAACAAAAGTGGAATTAGTAATACAAGCAAGTAGATAAAGAGTACCTACTTTCTTACCACATGATAATTCAAGTGCATCCACTATGAGAGTTCCTATGCATCTCTCATCATCCAACTTTTCTAAAGTGATTAGCTGCATCTTAAAGACTGGGACCTGCATGACCTTCTTCAACACCCATGTGTTGGTTGCTTGTAATTTCATCTTCACTTCCCCTTTGCCAATACTTTGACAAGGCTCATCAACCCCTAAATTTGGGGCTGCATGGAAAGAGGCAATAGAATCTATAAACCAAGATTCTACTTTATCCAAGGAACATCCTAGAGCATCTTATGCAACAACACCTACAACATCTGCTGCTTCAATTCCTTCATGCTGATCTCCCACCAACAAGCAATCTTTCTTTACCTATGCATTCTTTCCATAACACCATAATTGACCATTCATGCTTTTCAATTCCTCCATTCTTAACTTACTTTCTTCTACCATTGCTATACTCCCACTTAATCAATAAGCCCTGAGAGTGACTTGTAATCAAACACAAACTTGCTCCCTACAACCTTAGCTCTGATACCACTTATTAGGCACCTAGAACAACAAACATGATTTGATACCAATTATTAGGACCCAGAAGGACATAATTGATTACCATGTACAAGCAACTTAACATGTGGAATTAAACTATAAGTAACAAGTAACTAGAATTTGGAAATAACACAAAATATGAGAGTCAATACCCAATTATATTAATACTCTTCCAGAAGGAAATACAACAAAGAAGATTGCCACAGTCTTCTTCCTTACACACCTCTAGGGCTCCCACACCTCTAGGGCATAAACAATAAATCTCTTCAAGATCTCACTCTCTCTCTTACGATCCCAACACACAACCCAAACATAGAGTTGGAGTTCACATCCAACCAGTTAGTATCACTACTGCCAGTACACAAGTGCTCCATGCACTCCACAAGTGCTCCACACACTCCAAGTACTCAACATACTCTAAGTAGATCTCTCCTGATCTTACTACCTATTGTGTTGCTGTCACCTTTGATTTTGCTACCCTGGAAATCACCTTTGACCTCGCACACACACACACACACTCCTATAAATCAACCGATCTTACTTACCCATGTAGATCTCTCTACACCCTGAAGAACCCTTGTCCTTACCTCACCATGTCCTTATGATTATCCAAACTAGTACCCCAGTGGATCTTCTCCCTGATCTTGCAATAACCTACAATTCTCCCTGATCATACACACTCAGCACCCCTGTGGAACTAGGAGGAGCTACCCTTGCTCTCTTCACTCTCAAAAGAAGCTAACCAAGGTCAACTCTAAACTAGGACAAATTACAATACAATCCATGAGTCTATTATATAGATCTAATGCAAACAATAATTAGATATCTAATTACAATAATTAGATCCATAGCTCCAAGACTAAAATTAGCCTTTAACATGCAAACAACTAGTTCATTAACAAACTATCTGTGCAGTCAACGGTTTTAGCACCACACAGGTGATCGACATCAGTCCCTGTCTAGCTAGAGATGATTGACATCAGCTGATCCCTAACCAATGTCAGTTTGCTTTGCACTAGATATGACCAATGTCAGTTGATCAAACCGACGTTGGTTGCTCTACAACTCAACAACCTCTCAACAACCTCCTCCATGTCTGCATCAGTGAAGCTTTTAGCTCTACAACCTAATAGACTTGCACTTTGCCTTACTATTTCCCTTGCATTTTTCCTTTCCTTACCATTATAACATATCCTTAACCCTATGCTAACTAGTTCTCTTTACCTAACCTTGCCTATCACATTTGGCATTGGTTCTAATTCATTTGTTCTTCAAGCATGTTTAATGGTTGATAGATTTAGTTCCAGTAGTTGTCTAATAATTCCATATTTTAATGGAATTACATTAAAGTAGTATGAAAATGTTCTTGGCAATTGCATCCTTCATTTGTTGTTACATTTGACTAGTGCCACAGATTATATCTACTTTTGGGAAAATCAATGTCCCACATTATGTTAATAATTATAACCACCTATAGGAAAATTTGTACCACTAAACCTTTGATATTATTTCCTAATTATAACCACCTATGGTAAAATTAGGGATAACACATTTACCATGCATTACTACACAACCTTCCATTATTTTTTTAATTTACCTTTGCATTTTCCTTTTACCTAAACTTTGGTCCTTAATTATATGGCTTTTGTGTAGGTAGAACTACAGTGACTTGAGGTCTTATGGGACTATGTAAGAAGTAGTTGATTAACATTATGGTTAGCTCAATCACCCTTTTTCCACACTCTCACCATTTTACAATCATTTTAAGTTAAATACCCTCACCATTTTATGAACAACCTAAGCCACACTCTTATTATTTTGTGATAATTTTATGTTTAAACACTCTCATCATTATATGAGTAACCTAAGCCACACTCTCACCATTTTATTAATTAAACCATTATGTATCTCATAATTATTGATTGAGTTGAGATACCTTGAAAATTATAAAAACATTTCTAATAGTTTAAAACACCCCAAAACATTTACAAAGATATAGAAAATCACGTAAATCACAAAATCATGAAAATTGTCTTAGAATTTCAATGCAATTTATAAATCCACCAATTTTTTTTGAGATGGGCCATCTTATATATTCAGTTTCATTTCTAGACCACCATGGTCTTTTTCCTCCCATTTCTAGGATAACTATATCATCTTGAGGTCCACACAGATTATGTAGGTGGCACTTGGATACTTGGGATGTCTCAGGTTAGCTTGGTCATACCTTCCTTTATTTTTCAAACACTTCTTTACCTTAAGGATCCTATGAACCCTAACTATCTCATGAGTAACCACTTATCATTTATTTTCCCTATCCTTATGGGCCTTACCCATATGATCTTGTCATTTTTTGATTTTCTGTTGTGAGCATTGTGTATTTGAATTTAATACACTAATGACTAATTTACTTTCCTTACTCTCATTATTTTTTGAGTGGTTCTTGTTAACCATTTTTGCCCCACAAGCCAAAATGGATCAAACCCCTATAGTAAAAATATTTTATAAGGGTTATTTATAAATTTATAGAACATGTTGTATATAATTTGATTTGATTTCATATGTTGTTCTAAGTTGTGGTCATGGTCTAGCTTAGTCCTTATGTATTTTGGTGTCTTAAGGGTTATTTTTTATCATATATATAAGTAGTAGATTTTCATGGTGTTGAGCAGTTACAAGAGCAAGTTCAAACAAGCCTAAGGTTAAACTTCAGAGATATTTAAACTTTTAACCAAGTTTTAGAGAATTCAAAATTCCTTCAGATGAATTGTCCACCCAAATCCTACAACAAAAGTACAAGGCATATTTCCCTTGGAGAAATTATTCCACTTTTTGGCTATGTGTTATTTATTTTGGAAGTTTTGTTTAGGATATTTTGGAATAAGTATCAAGATTTTTTTTTGGATATTTTATCTTAAAAAATAATTATAAAGGGAACTTATTCAATAAAATGTCCAAATAAAAATACAAAGGTTATTTATTTCAAGAAAATTATCCCAAATGGCCATTTAAACTAAAGTGTCCCAAACACTTTTCCTAATAGACCATTGTTTGAAAAAGTGGACCTTTATGAAAATCTATATGGATATATTTTTCAAGGAAAGTAGCCAAGAAAATTTCCCCAAAGGGTTATTTATTAATAAAATGGTCCAGTTCAAGTTTTTAAAAGGTCTTTTCCTTTTAGGAGAGGACATTATTAAAAGTTCTGAAGGACACTTTTAGAAAGCCCAAATGATAATCTTGAAGGGCAAAGGAAAATTCTAAGGGAAATTTTAGAAATCCCTAAGAATAATCTCAAAAGGTAAAGGGAAATTTGAATCCCACAATTCCTTCGGGAAAATTCTTTAAGATAATTTTCTTGAAGGGAAGTTTCTTTCAGATATTTTATTTTGAAGAAATAGACAAACAATATGATCCCAAGAACAACACACGATTGAAAAGTGGTATGGGCATGTTTAATTGTGAAAATAAAGATCAACAGGGTGAGGTGAATCAAGAGATTGATGATTCAAGCTAGTTTTTGATGGCTAATTAGATGGAGGTAAGCCCAGGTGACTTAGACAAAGGTTGATAAAGTAATTTTTGATAGGGAAAGGTAAAAAAAAAGGTATGGATCCAAGTTTAAGCATGGTTTAGTTTGAATCATAGCTAACATTTGAAATATGCCATTGAGGTGGACATGTAGATATAAATGGTTTCATATCTAGAGGCTAACTACATGAAAGGGACCATGTTCCTCACCATTGCATGTAATAGTAAACTAATAAATAATAGGTAGATCTAGGATAAATCCCTAACATATTGATCTAATTTTTCTAATGACATTGATGTTGGAACCCAACTTATAATAACTTGATCCCACCATTTCAACCATCAAGGAGATCAAAGAGGGAATATTTTAATTGTGCAACCACTTGAAGTGACCCAGATGAATCAAATGGTTTGAAGGAGCATAGTTTGTACAAGTAGTTGTAACTATAGTTCCAGTATTTTAATTGATTGATTTCTCTTTTCAATGTCAAGTCTCCCTTTTTATTATTTCCATTCTTTTATAAATATAGCTCTTGAGCTATTGTGAAAACAACCACACAATTTATGGCAAAGCCCTACTAGATTGATGTTATATTCTACTTTTGAACATTAATACAACTCTATTTCTATGTTTTTGAACAAATGTCTGATTCTACAAGTGATGTATGGTAATGATAAGTGATAATTTCCTATCCTCTTGTAGTCATATAAAATGTCCAAATTGGTAGTTTAAGTGTGGCTTGTTACACCCCATCCATAGGTCCTTTTTGCATGCTCTTACAACCCTTCTAGACACCTTTTTGCTAATTACTAATCATTTGAAACCTTATAAATAGTTACTTCACCTCAGTTAGATAGTATTCCCCATGTAATCCTATACCCCTAGGTCCTGAGCCTCTAGGATAGGAGTGTCCCATTTGGATAATAACAATACATAGAGAAGTGTCCCATTTTCGGTAATCCTATCCATTTACACTTTTATCCCCAATGGTCATTTTCATCCTATCCTTATCATTAATTAGGTTGGCCTAACATGAATACATTTGACCCATGACCAATTATTCCCTATAAAATCCCACTCAAAGCTCATTTATAAAGGGGGTGACTAAAATTATAAAAGCAAGTAAGAATACAAATAAAGCACTAAGTCAAAATTACCTATTCTTTGCACATAGTCACCGAACATAGTTGTAAACCTACTCAAATCTTCATACCAGTCCTTAGCCACCTCAAACACTATCAATTTAGGACTTACATTTGCATTACACTATTACACAAATCACACTAGGTGGGAGAACTATATATGACTTTATCCCACTTCAGATATTGGTATGTAGGAAGCATGCCCACACAAGGGGTTTGGATTACACATTTAATACATCATTCACACTAACCCCCTATTTCTCAAGTGAATCAAATCTCATTTTATCAAGCATGATGAAGGGTTAGGGTTTGAAGACAAAATCATCTCCATAATGAGTTTCATTGATAACCAATGCTTAGTTTTTCGCAAGCATGCACACATCAGCACAATGTAACTACCTAGAAAGTTTTAGATCTATATGATTAGTTTTGCCAATAGTGGAAAGAATAAACAATAGCTCTAGGCACCAAAGTATCCACTTGTTGGTGCTCCTATCCTTTCACCTAATGAAAGCTAGATTTAGGTTTATGACACCTTCCTAGTCCTTCATAGCCATTTTCAACCTTTATATCTGCCATACCAATCTATTTTCTAGCTAAGTTATATTTATTATTATTTATTTCTATTTTTAGAAAGGTGAAGAAGATAAATAGTTGAACAAATAAAGACTATGTTTATTGATATATTTTGTATTGATTTATTTATCCACACCCTTAACTAAAATAGGAATAAAAATCTATTATTCCCAAAATAAGTTAAAACATTTGGTGAGCCCAACTTACTTTGTTTGCATACAAAAACCCTATAAACCATAGGGAAAATTCTTTATTAATTTTAGCAATATCATTCTATTTTTTTTTACATATATAAATCAAACTTTCACATTTAATATTTAAAATGCACCACAGTAATTTTAAAAATCATTTATTTCAAACCCTACTAGAATATACTAGGTCTCTATGTTTTTAGAGATATCACCTTACATGTTAGTGAGGTTCATATCCTTTTTATACACATTCCATTTCACTATTTATCAATCCTAGATCACATTTATTTAATCTTATCTTTAATTTTCATGTTTTTTTCCTTATGCCACCTAAGCCCCTTGCATCTCTTCCTTTGAGATGAAGTGCAAGACTTAGTATAAACCCTCCTAAATTCACCTAGATTACTCCATCCCATCCATATACCATGGATAAATAACCAACAAATTTTCTTACTATAGATCTTACACATCAAGATTACACTAATTTCCATGAGTATAATTCCAACAATGAGTAGTATCAGAATAACAATGATGATATATGCACCGATGTTCATGCTCCACCATAATTTGGCTACTAATCGACTTCTACCTATTATTGATGATGATGTTGTCATCAACAAAGATTTGATTCTATAGATTTTTAGAGAGATATTTAGGGAATAACCTTGAGATCATGTCATTATCTTATAATATATCATAGAAATTAAAAAGGATAAGCAAGTTGAGTCTTCCATTCCTTCACAACAACCAATTAAAAATGACACTATGAGGGAAACTATGTCTTAATAACCCCCTATAATAGTCCAACCTTTATATGTGGCACCACTAGTTAGGACTAATACATCTTCACTTGCTAATGTGTTTACCCTTGTGCAAGAGATTAAATCTCTTCAATCCAAGGTGATACATCTTGAGAAAAATGCCTATAGGCCAATACATGCTTTGGAATATTTTACTCTACTTCATACACCATTGTCATACCATATTGCTTCTACACACTTGCAATTAGGTTTTGTTCAACCCAAGCTCACTCTATATGATGGAAAGAGTGATCTAGAGACACACTTGAGTTTTTTTAATGCATCATGCTTGGACTATGTGCCAAATTATTAGTTACTAACCAAGATATTTCTATGGAGTTTAAAGGGTTATGCTTTATAGTGGTTCTATAGTCTACCAAATCAATCGATCAAAGCATTCAAACCTTTAGCTAACATGTTCCTAGCTCATTTCACCATTAACATATGTAATAAGGTTTAATATGCCCATGTTGCATAATAGAAATAAAGGTAAAATGAGTATATCACATATTATGGTCTTAGATATAAGACTATCTTAGATAAAATGACTAACCCCATGGCTAATCAAGAATTATAAGATCTCTTCAAACAAAGTCTTCTACCAGCTTTACATGAGTCAATAATGTTCAAAACATTTTCTTCCTTCATTGACTTATGTCATACACCTAAGGAAAGGGAAGTCAATTTAATTTCAATGGGCAAAATCAAGTACACAATCATATTAGAAACAATAAATGCGAGTAATAGTATAATGCCATACAAAGTAAAAGTTAATGATAAAAATAATAAAAATGAACCTATGGTTAATATAGCTTCAAATTCCCCTAGTGAGTGGTTTTGTCATCACCTCCTCAATGAGCCTTTACCAATCTACTAGTATCTCCAACCAAAGTCCTACAATAGATATTGGAATGTAATGTCCTATCTCTCCCTCCTATTTAGGAAGTTGATACGATAAACCCTGTTCCACATGGATATGATCAGAATGTATTTTGAAATTTTCATAGTACACCATGCCACACAAAGAATAGATGTATCATTTTATGACATAAGATATATGACTTGATAGATAGAAATGTTATTGATCTTGGCACTATAGTTGAGCCTCCTTAATTAAAACAAACACAAGACAATCCTCTAAAAAATTTCTCAGATCCTTTTCCATAACATTTTAAACAAGAGACAAGGGGGAAATTGGGTGTTCACCATCCATATCATGCACACCCTCCACTAGTTACGTACCAGTCACCTTAATTTCAGTCACATACTTTGAGAAACATGATTGGAATTTATAATTCTAGAGTTCCAACTAGACCTTTGATCTCCTTCTCAAAGTAAGAGATAGTTGAGGATGATTAAAACTACTATGCACTCTTTATGAGAGACTACATTGATGACCATACCATTCATAATATTCTCATAGATAATTGATCTAGTGTGAACATGTGCATTATGACATTACTTTAGAATATCACCCTGATAGACACATTTATTAGTGGATCTAGTGGACCCATATAGAGTTCATTATGTGATATTATACTTCCTCTATAGGTTGGTTCAACACATATAGCCATACCATTTACTATTTTTCCTAGTGCAAGAGTATTCAACATGTTTCTTGATTGACCATGGATCTAGAAATGTGATGAAATACCTTCTATAGTTCATAGATGCATGAAATATATTTACAGTAATCATGTTATTACAATTGGTGGAGTTTCATATGAGTTACCCCTCCCCACTTCAAAGCCATCTCCTACTCTATAGTCACTAGTTTTAGCTCCTCCACTAGTTAAAGTTCTTCTAGTTAATATTTAGACATATTTGAGGCCTCCCTCACTAGCATAGAGAGTTCATACAATTTCATGAAGACCTCTCTTACAGTGACCACTACATTAGCAATAATTTGAGGACTCTAGATAGTTTCTAGCTATAGTATTCACACATAGGGTAGTATCATTGAGGTCTCATGACTCTAAACATAGAGCACAATTTCAAAGAGATTCTTCTACTACCAAATGGGTCCCTAAGATCCCCATAGTTGAATCCACTTTTTAGAGTTACAGGGAGACCCCATATTTGGTTTCCATTACATAGATTTCATTACACTTATAACATACACAACTTTTAGAGTCACAATCTCAACAACTCTATCATGCTTCACAATCACACACAATCCCTCCCCTTGATACAAGACACCATGATAGGGATTATCTTATGAGACTTATCAATTAATATCTTTTCTTCTTAGTCTTTCTTGTACATAATTTCTCAACTTACTTGTACATAGTGTCTTTTTACTTACTTGTACATAGATTATTTCAAAATACCAAAAACAATACAATATTTCAAAATACTAAAAATAAAACATGTCAAAATATAAAAACATTCAAATAATGCAAAACACCAAATACTTTTCAATTACATGTATTATCCATGCTTTACATTTCTAATACCATGCTAGACTTACATTTTTTTATTCTATGCTATTATTTATTGATTTATCTACATTACCATGATTCACATGATCTTCTTTGAGTGTGTGTAGTGACACCCAGATCCTTGATTGCTTCACTCCACCCATTGAAGGGGCATCCTACTTCTACATTTAAGACATACATTAACATATCTAACCACTGGGGGAATCTTCTACATGACTACACCATCCATGTTATGTCATTCCTACTCCACACATTATATTTATCATTTTGATTTTTATTACTTATTATCTTACATAGATTATTCTATCAATACTCACTAGTATATAACACTTATGTATTTATTAACATCTACCTGGTCTTGTACTACATGTTTTTCATATTTTCACTTATTACTTTGATCAATTAGATGCAATAGTATTTCTAGAATTTACATCCCTTCCTTTATTTCTTTGATTATCTATATGTGATTGAATTTATTAGTTATTGTTTTGTTACTTATGTGTACCTTAGGACATTTGCCAATGTCCTTTGCTTGTACTCTTATATGTGCTTACAGCCCTCGTGCCAATCTTTCTTATTTGTAATTGTATGTGTATGTCCAAATTTGAACATTAATTTTATGATTTATTTATTAGTTTGAGAAACATGTAGCCATTTCCCTTTTTTCTTGTCCCCTTGGGCTCTTTTTTATGATTCTTGCTTCTTTTCTTGTGTGTTTGTTTGCTTATTTACTTCTTAGTTGTTTGTAATGCCATGATCCACATCATGCATTATCTTGCCTTCTTGGATGCCATGATGGACATCATGATCCATAAATACTTGATAAATAAACATATTTTTAGTTTTATTTTAGTATATTTCACATGCTATTACATTATTACATCTATCTAGGCATACCCTTAGTGATCTAACAATCTCCAATACAAACTATCTTATATCTTGAGACATCTTTTGGATTATCATTACTATATCATGTATTTAATAGCATAAAACACTTTTTGGTCTCTTTATTATAAGGGAAGTCATTTTAGGGTCTTCATTATTACCCTTAAAAGAGGAGGAAATAAACATGGGTTTTGTCACAGAGATCAGAGCCCTCTACCAGTCAAAATTAGTTCTGAGAACAATAATCAAAATTCAAAACACATAAAATAGACTATAAAAGTAAGGATGAACATAGAAAAATTTGTAGGTGGTTGGAATCATTTCGAAGTGGCTCTAATATAAGCCTAGTTCTAAGTTTTGGATTGGATGTCATATAAGCCTAATCTCCACCTTTCAAAGTGGCCAAGATAGGCCTAGTTCTTAGTACTCATTTAGTTATCCACACCATATTAATAGATTATAGAGCATTCATGGGATTTATGAGCCATCTCCTATAACACACATTTTTACTGGTATCAGTTCATAGTTCACTCTTAGTGGGAAACAATGGAGGCCAAAAACTAGTAACCTTTGTATTCTTGATCCACCTACTCAGAGGGATTGTAAACATAGTCCAAACATCAATTAAGACATGCATGATCATATAGATTCACTGCATAGTGGGTGATGATGGATTCAAAGGGTTAGCCTTTGTATTATTGAGCTACCCTCAAGGAATAGAGCACTTAACTCCATTCATGATATTACTCTTAGTGTAGTACATAACCAACATCACTCAACATCATAATAGGTCTTATATTTGTTCACATACCTGGTGAGGTGTATTCATTCCTTTTTATTTTACCTAACCTTTGTGTGTTTTTGTTTTAAACATAGTGTGTCTAGTAAGAACTGATCTACTCCTTATTTTCTCTTACATAGTTATGCTTCACATTATGATATCTCTATGCACACTCAAAACCACACATATTCATGGGATTAAACCTTGTAGGTAAGTTTAGGTAAGCTTTCTATTTTTCCTTTATCCTAGTATTTTTATTTATTGCATCACTAAAATAGGGTGGGGGGGTAAATATAGTCATATAAAATGTCCAAACTGGTAGTTTGAGTGTGGCTTGTGACACCCTATCCATAGTTCCCTTTTGCATGCTCTTATGACCCTTCTAAATACCTTTTTTCTTATTAACAATCATCTAGAACATTTTGAATGATCATTCCACCTTAGCTAAATAATATTCCCCATGCCAATCCTATTCCCTTAGGTCCTGAGCCTCTATTATGGGAGCACCCCATTTTGAATATAACACCCCATAGAGAAGTATCCCATTTTTGGTGGTCCTATCCATTTTCCCTTTGAGACCCAATGGTTATTTTAATCTAGTCCTTATCCTTAATTAGGTTAGCCTAGTATGAATACATTTGACCTATGACCAATTGTTCCCTATAAAATCCCACTTAAAGCTCATTTACAAAGGGGGTAACCAAACTTATAAAATCAAGTAAGAATAAAAACAAATCACTAAGGAAAACTTCCTTATTCATTACACACAATCACCCAAAATAGCTATAAACCTACTCAAATCCTCATACCAATCCCTAGTCACTATTACACAAAATACACTAGGTGGGATAACTACATATTACTTGATCCCTCTTTGAAGTATTGGTATGTAGGTAGTGTTTGAACACAAGGGGTGTGGGTTGCATGTTTAGTACATATTTCACACTAACCCCCCTCTTTCTCAAGTTACTCAAATGTTGTTTTATCAAACATGATGAAGGGTTAAGGTTTGAAGATAAAATAAGCTCCAAAATGAGTTTCATCTATGACCAATGCTCAATTTTTCATAGGCATGCTCACATAGGCACATCATAACTACCCAAAAAGTTTGAGGTCTTTATGATCAATTTGGATAACAGTGGTAGGAATGGATAACAACATCAAACAATAAAGCATCCACTTTTTGGTGCTCCTATCCTTTCACCCAATGAAATATATATTCAAGTTTATGACACCTTCCCAGTCTTACACATCTTAGTATATTTTCTAGCTAAGTTATGTTTCTTCTTATTTATTGCTATTTTTAAAAAGGTGAAAAAGACAAACAGTTGCTAAAATTAGCACTATGCTATTTATATATTCTATACTAATTTATCAATCTAGACACTTAACTAAAATAGGAATAAAACTCCATTATGCCATAAATAAGCTAAATCAACTTCCTTTCTTTATCCTTTCATGTTAGAGCAAGATTTCCTAGTCTAATAGGTCATATAGAGTGTAGTCTAGTCTGTAAACTTTTTTCAAGTGTATAATTATCCTTGGATTGTGCAAACTACCCTCTATTTTATTTACCTAGTGTTTCTACTCACATTTCACCTTCATATTTAAATACTTATGTTAGAACCTATTAAAACTTAAAGACTAGTCTGTATGTTTTATTTCATTATGATAGAAATATGATGGTCATGTGGAAGACATTCTTGGTACATCAAATTATTTAGAGTAGGTTCAATTTATACATTTTATAACTCTATTCCCCTATAAATAGGTAGTATATTATGTGAAACACATTGCATGATATATTTGGGGAGCTAGCCCTTAAACCTAAAGGCTCATTTCTGATATAGGTACACCCATTTACCTAGAAAGGTTACCATGTTGCCCAAATATAGAAGGATCCTAGAAAACCTCTTCTAGGGTGAAAGATTACCATGTTGGCATGCTTGTTGGGACCCCATAATCTTCAAGACAAATTGTCAAGGGAAATGTTGGTCTTGATTAACACTAGTTGGAAATTGGTGTACTACCTAGCATTTGGTGACTCATAATAAATATGGTTTTAGACCATTGTTTAGTTATAAAATTGACCCCATAATTCATGGTCCTCACTAGGTAATCCTTTACTATACCATCCAATCCTATTAATCCAGTCATTAAGCCTGAGATCCCTCTTGTAATTCACTATCCATAGCCTAATATACCCTTTGAATAATGAGTAGATATTACTAGAGAGGAAGAAGAGGAAGAGGCTGAATAAGTTGAATATATTGACTAAGAATACATGGCTAGACCTCATGATTGACAAATTTTCAACATTGATAATCCAATCCCAACTTGATGCTTATGATACCATCCCTCGTAATGCCAAAAAATGTGTGCCCACATTCAATGGTGAGAGTCATATCACACCTAGTGAGCACATTAGATATTTCTCTAATTTTTCTAGTTTTCACAATATTTTATGAGAGAAAATTTTTATTAGGCTCCTTGCCATGTACATTTAAGGGAGGTATCTTGACTTTTATAAGACTCTAGAATGTGGATTCATCACAACATGGGATGCATTTTGAATGTTATTCACTTCCAAATTTAGGAATGAAAGTGACCATGCTTCCCTCATACATCATCTCAATGTAATAAATAAGGGACCCAAAGAAATAATGAATGAATTCAATGAAAGGTTTCAATATACTTGTTATAGGTTAACTCATCCTATGATACCACCTACTATTTTTCTGTTCCCTACTTATTTAAGAACCATTGGGATTGAAATTGCTATCATGCTTCAATATATGGGAGGATCCACCCCCCTAAAGCATATGAGATTTCTAGAAAAGATAAAAATAATCTCATCCAAGATGGAATATTTTCACCTAAAGTTTATATTCCTCCTTTGCCTCATGATTCTACTAGTACTCGAGATGTATCAAAAGTTCTTAATGCCAATGCCAAAACTACGGTGTCTCCTAGGCAAGTAGAAAATAATGTTAATTAGAAATCAAAGTTCCTAGCCTTAGAGGATCAAAATAGGCATGCTAATGTGCAAAAAAGTATTTATCATAACCCTTACCCCTATAAAAAACAATATGGTCAACAATATGGAAGAGGGAGAGGTGAATGGTAGCCTAATCCTAATAGACCTACTAATATATACAATCTTAAATCTACCATGAATACAAAAGAGATGGTACCAATTCATAGAAAATTGGTGCAGGGAGAAGATTAGTATTAATACCAATTCATGGATGCCAATAAAAATGGAGAAAAATATCTGGTGGCTCAAGTGGTAGTTACTCCCCTCCTATCAAATGAAGGTGAGGTGATGATGCAAACTAATGAGGGTTGTCAACCTCAAGGAGAAATCTTCACTAATTTTTTGGTTGAAGACACTTTTGTGTTAAATAAAGATCCTCTATTGAAAAAAATACAAGGGCCAATAAGAGGGCTCTAAGAGGTGGTATAAACATGCCTATAGGCTCATCCAATCCTCTTACAGGGCAACAAGACATATCTACAAGTGTGATAGTTACAAAGGCTTTTGTGGTACTTCCAAAAGCTTCCACACCTCCAAAAAGACAAAATATAGAAATATCTTCCCATATTCCTCATTTTACAAATAATTATCTACCTATGAAATCCCAATATAAAGTAGGTATGTATTATTTAAACATTGTAGATTATTTGAAGAATACTAAGACATCCATTTATCTTTGTGATGTCCTTCATATGCCTAGTCAGAAAAAGCTCCTACAAAATTAGTTATCCACTATCATTTCTATTCCCTCCACCTCAAATTAGAGTCATGGACATGTCTCTCTTGAAAATTATCCTAGTACCATTATTTAACCATCCACTAGGGCTGAGAAACCTCCATCATTTTACCTCACCCTTAGTATAGGTGACAAAGTAGTGCATAATTGCATAGATGAAAGTGGAGCTTCTACTTTTATCATGCCTAAAATTATAGCTGACAAGTTGGGCCTAAAATATTAGACACATATCAAATGGGTCATTTAATTATATGGTACACCTAATAAGATGGTAAGGATGATAAAAGGCTTGAAGGTTTTTCTACATAGTTGTCATAGTTTCCCTATCTTTCAAGACATAATTATGGTTGATCTCTCAGCCTACTTTGCCATCTACATATCAAGGGACTTCAAAACCAAGATATGTGGCTATCTCTCAACTAAATCAACATTTTTGTATTTAAAAATAAGATATAGGGATAAGGTTACAATTAAGACACAACCTATTGCAAGGTTTCATATTGAACCTTACATTGATACAAGTTCTAATTTGAATTATGTTATTCATAAGGAAAAGGATTCTATTTTAGATGATGGCACTTATTTCAAGCTTGAGTGAATTTCATATTTATCTCTTGATGAATATGATACTAATACTTATGGGTAGGATCTTTATTATCTCATGGAGGAAACTGATCTAGGAACATATTGTATACATGAGGAAGGAATACCAACACGTCTACTTGCCAAGGAAGAGGGTGAAGAGGATGAACTATGAAAGTTTTTTTTTTATGCTTAAATAAGTAATGTTGGTGTAAGGTCTGGTGTTATGCTTGTCTCTCCATTAAAATATTAGTATTATGCCTTGTACATATTTAATTTTAGTTATACTTGTAATATGGATGAGTACGAAGGTTTTATTCATAGGGATCAAGAACTTACAAGTGTATGGAGATAGTGAGTTAGTTGTGAATTAGGTGAGGAATGTGATTTTCACCAAAAATCCTTTACTTAAGTCATATAGGCATAGGGTATTGGATATACTTAAGGAATTCAATGTATTCAACATTCACTTAGTCCCAAGGGAGCAAAATAGTCATGCTAATAAACTAGCTACCATAGGGGCTCAATTTGACACTCTATCATAAAGGAGGAAGGAAATTAGTCTCATATTAATACCATTATCAAACCTTATATACCTAATAATTAAGTGTCCTATAAAGTGTTTGATAGTGACAAACACATTTCTTTATTCTTAAAAAATGTGGTTGAATTTTCTTCAAGAAACTATAAGAGGCTCCAAGAATAGTTGGGTGATTAGATTGTACAACTAAAGACCAATAAGATACATAAGGGTTTGGTTACCTTAGAAATTATATTTAATGATAATTATTAGAAGAGGAAGGATAAAGTGAGTGTATCCAAAAGGTAGGAGAATTATGAAATGGTCTTGATCTTCAAAGACAAACTCTTCAAACTAGGCAAGGTATTTTTTACATTAGAAAAGTAAACATTAATTAAAACGTGTAGAGAGTTTAATAATATATTTTATTGGGAATATAAAAAACTTAAAGGATTTGATCCTAGCCTATCACACCATACCATCAAGTTATAACTAGGAATTTAACTAATTAGACAAAAGTAAAGATGCATCAACCCTAAGGTTGATAAACTCATGAAGATGGAGCTCACCAAGCTCCTTAAATCTGAGATAATATTTCCCATCAATCATTCAACATGGGTAACTAATCTTGTGCCTATTATTAAAAATAATGGGGAGATAAGGATTTGTGTAGACTATAAATATCTTAATAGAGTGTCACTCAAAGATCACTATCCTCTACCCTCAATGGAGAAGATTTTGTAGATGGTTTTAGGTTCTCAATGTTTCTCCCTTTTAAATGGATATTCAAGCTACAATCATATTTTTGCCAATGAAGGTGATTATTTCAAGATAGCCTTCACTACCAAATTGGGGATATTTTATTATAGGAATATTCCTTGTGGTCTATCCAATGTTGGTGCCACTTTTCAAATAGAAATGGACATGGCCTTCAAAGGTTTGATCAATGAGATGCTACTAGTTTATCTAAATGACATAACAATATTTTATAATGATGTTGATGAACACATGCAAAAATTAAGGCAAGTGTTTAAAATATGTAGATAGTATGGGGTATCTCTTAATACAAAGAAGTACATCTTTGTTATTCATGAAGGTAGGATCTTAGGGCATATTATTTCCAAGGATGGCCTAGCTATTGATCTTGAGAGAATAGAGTCTATTCTGGGCTTATGATTACCCTTTCATAAGAGAGGTCTTCAAAGTTTATTAGGAAAGATAAATTTTGGAAGAAGGTTCATACCTAGTTTTGCATCTTTAGTAAAACCTATCACAACTATGCTTAGGAAGAAATAGGTCTTTTCTTGGACCAAAGAGGGCAAGAGTAGTTTTGAATCCATAAAGAAAGCAATCGCACAAGATCCTACCCATTTGAATTATGATTTTACTAAGCACTTCATATTACATTAATTTTCCAACCTTGATACTATCTCAGTCATGCTGATGCAATATAATGATGAGGGCATGGAGTAGCTAATTGCATTCCTCATTCAAAGTTTATAAGATTATGAATTCATGTACACCTTTATCAAGAAATAGGTCCTTATTATTGTAAGAGGACTAAATAAATTTAGATATATGGTGTAAAATAATAAGATTCATGTTATGGCCTCCCATCCTAGCACCAAGGAGTTTATTTTGAGCAAAGACCTTAGTGAAAAGAGGGCAGGGTGGATCACTAAGGTGATGGAGTATGATGTTGATATCAAAGTGATAAAACTGGTAAGGGGTAAAGGCATTTATGAAAATATAACTTCATATCTTCATGATCTAAAAGAATAAGCTCTAGTCAACCATGAGTGTCCCCAACTAGCTAGTCCATTACCTCTACAAAGTTGGACACAAGATATGATCAAATTTATCCAAAGTGGTGAGTATCTTGATAATATTAATAGATCACAAAGGAGATATTTTAGATTAGAATTTATTCCCTTTTGTCTTATGGATGGTGTAATGTTTAGGAGGGACATCAATGGTGTGTTATTGAGATGCATTTATAATGGCCATTCTTGAGTGTTACTTGAGAAGTTCTATAATGGGACAATATGAGGTCATTTCTCTCTAAGGACCACAATTTCCAAGATCATGAGGGATGGTTATTATTGACCCAACCTCTTAGAGGATTGACATGCTTAGGTGATAAGGTGTGGATAATGTGATTTATTTTTAGGAAAGTACAAGCTTATAATTCTTCCTCTAAATCCTATCCAAGTAGACTAACCTTTTATGTAATGGGTTCTTGATTTCATTGGCATGAAGAATCCCCCATCGAGTGTTGTTCACAAATGAATAATCACAACTGACTATTTTAAAAGATGGGTTAAGGTAGTATCATTTTAGGAGGCTAATGAGAGTACTATCTTGGAGTTCTATGAGAGCATCATAACAAGTTTTGTCACCCCTTCTAATATTATTTTAGATAATGCTCACGCTTTTATGGGTACTAGGATAGTTGATTAGGCAAATAGAAATGGTGTATTCTTGAGCACTTCATCTAAATATTAACCTCAACATAATGGTTTGGATGAATATATTAACAATAAACTAATTAGAATCATCAAGAGAACCTTGGATCATAACCAAATATCTTTGCACACTAAAATAAAAACAACTTTATGGGATGATAGGATAACTCCTAAGAGGTCAATAGGGAATTCTAAAATTATGTTTGCCTATGGGAGGGAAGCCAAGTTGCCTATCTCTCAAGATTTACATAAATTATAATTAGCACACTAATTATAGTTACTTGAGAAAACTCAAATGGAAGTGTAATTGATAGAATTAATGATGTTTCAAGAGACTAGAGGTAAAGCTCATTAGGTCATAGATCATCACTAGGTACTGATGAAGAGGTATTTTAATAAGAAGAAAACTCCAAGATCATTTCAAGAAGGTGACACAATATTGAAAGTAAATGAACATAGAGCAAAGCTTGGGAGGCATACTAAATTTGATGCCCTATGGAGTGGACTGTTTATCATCACCAAGTACAAGTAAAGCAATTGCTTTCAGTTAGTAAGGATGAATGGAGAAGAATGACCTATCCTCTTGAATGGGATACATTTGGAACCCTGCTATTAAAATTTGAAGGTAAGTCTTGTAAGTATTAAGTTAGGTATGTGTTTCTTTTCTTATTTTATTGTGTCCTAATAAGTGATTTTGAAGCACATTATGTTTTGCTTAGTTCCTTGCTTTGTGTTTTATTCCTATTGTTTTCTATGTTTTATGTGTTGTTCAAGGTTATTTATATGTCTATCTTATATACCTATGACTCCATAAACTAATGGATATGATTAGGAAATTGGTCATGGCATATAAATCATACCACCCTTGGGAAATCACCAAAGATGTTGACCATTTTTACCCCATAGGACAAAATGGATCAACCCCCTATAGTCAAAATCTTTTATAGGGTTTTTTTATAATGTTATAGGGCATGTTAAAGCTCATTTAATGTCATTTAATATTTCATTATAAGTTTTGGTCATGGTATAGGTTAGTCCTTGTGTCTTTTGGTGTTTTAAACATCATTTTTTTTTATCATATATGGAAGTAGTAAATTTTCATGGTGTTAAGCAGTTGTAAGAGTGGGTACAAAAAAGCTTAAGGTTACACTTGAGAGGTGTTTCAAATTTTTACCAAGTGTTAGATCAATTAGAATTCCTTTGGAGGAATTGTCCATAGAAAGCCTACAACAAAAGTATAAGGCATATTTCCCTCAGATAAATTGTTCCACTTTTTGGCTGTGTTATTTCTTTTGGGAGTTTTTTTTGGGTCTTTTGGGCTAAGTGTCAGGAATTGTTTCAAAAATTTTGTCCAAAATAATAATTCTGAAGGGAATTTCTTTAGGAAAATGTTTTAAGCAAAAGATAATGGTTATTTATTTTAAGAAAATTGTTTGAACAACTTTCCCAAAGGGCCATTTCAAGCAAAATGTCCCAAACACTTTTCTCTAAGGGTACTTTTTCAAGTAAAGTGTCCCAAATGATTTTATTGAAGGACCATTCTTTTAGAAAGTGGACCTTTGTAAATATCCCAAAGGATATATTTTATGAGAAAAGTGGCCAAGACAATTACCCCAAAGGATTATTTCTCAAAAAAATGGTCCAGTTTAAGGTTTTTGAAAGGTCTTTTTCTTTCAGGAGATGACACATTTAGAAAATCCAAAGAATAATATAAAAGGGAAATGGGAAATTCTAAGGCTACTTTCAAAAAATCTTTAAGAATAATCTTGAAGGGAAAAGGGCAATTCTAAGGGCACAATTCCTTCAAGAATTTTTTTTGAAATAATTTTCTCAAAGGTAAGTTTTTTTTGGAGATTTTATTCTAAAGAAGTAGACTAACAACAAGATCCTAAGATCAACACATGATTGACAAGTGGCATGAGAATATTTAATCATGAAAATAGAGATGAATGAAGCAAGGTGAATCAATATATTGATGATTTGAGCTAGTTTTTGATGGCCAATCTGATGAAGGCAAGCCCAAGTGACATAGACAAAGGTCAATAAAGTAATATTTAATGGGGCAAGGTAAAAAAGGGAATGGATCTGAGTTTAAACATGTTTCAATTAAAACTAGATCCAATGTTTAAAATATATCATCAAGGTGGGCATGCATATCTCAATAGTTTCATATCTAGAGGCCAATTTCATGGAAGGGACCTTGCTCCCCACCATTGTATGCAATGATGAACCAGTGAAGAATAGTTAGCACCACAACAAATCCCTAATAAATTGATCTAATTTTTATAACCACATTTATGTTGAAATACATCTCATAAAAACTTGATCTTATTATTTAAATCATTATGGAAGATTAAAGAGGTAATATTGTAATTGCTTGAAGTGACCCAGATGAATCAAATGGTCTAAAGAAGCATAGTTTTCATAATTATTTATAACTATGGTTCAAGCATTATAATTAATTGATTCCCCTTTTCATCACCAAGGCTCCCTTTCTCTTGCTAGCCTTATTCTATAAATATAAGTCTCAAGATATTGTAAAAATAACCACACCATGTATGGTGTTGCCCTATTAGATTGATGTTATATTATAGTTTTGAACATTAATACATGTTTTTTTCTGAGTTTTTGAACAATTGTCTAAGTCTACAAGTGATTTATCATGATGAGAAGTTACAATTCCCTATCCTTCTTTCCTTTATCCTTTTATGTTTGTGCAAGAGTTCCTAGTCTAACAAGCCATATAAATTGTAGTCTAGTGTGTAAAGCTTTTTAAAGTTTAAAATTATCCTTAGAGTGTGAAATCTAACCTCTAGTTCATTTACCTTGTGTTGTTGCTCACATCTCACCTTTATATTGAAATACTTATGTTAGAACCTATTAAAACTTAGAGACTAGTCTGTATGTTTTATTTCTTTATGATAGAAATATGATGGTCATGTGGAAGACATTCTTAGTACATCATCTTATTTAGAGTATTTTCAATTTGTACATTTTATAACACTTTCCCCCATAAATAAGTAGTAGCTTAAGTGATAAACATTGCATGATATATTCAAGGAGGTAGCCCTTAAACCTAGAGGCTCATTTATGATATAAGTACACCCACATACTTGGAAATGTTACCATGTTGCCCAAATCTATAAGGGGCCTGAACAATCTCTTCTAGGGTGGAAGATTTGGTGACAAAATTTCTATTTGAATGATCTTTCTATTTTCCAATCACCTTCATCTTAAAATCTCACCATTTTGCAAGTTCCTTATTTTTCCAAGCCTTAGATGTAGTAGACAATATGAATTACCAATTTAATTCATTTTTTATTACTCATCTCTTGAATTTTAGTTGGTTTTAGCCTAAACCATACTTTCACATATTGGTGATATTTTTGTGTTGATGTTTTCATGCTTATGAAATGCCATCCCCTAGTTTCTCACGCCCTCACCATTTTTCAAAATCATTCCTATTTTTCCTCTACATGTCAATCATGTTTTCTTATCATTACCTTTCTTCTATCCCATATCCTAGGATAACTACATTTGTCTTAAAGTTTAATTTGGATCTTCTGTCCATAGAACTATGTATACAACATCCACTTTCTTTGTGAATCTGGAATCATCTAAACTACCCCTTCCTTTTCTTTTATTCCCCTCTTTTTATTTGTTGTCTTGTTTGTGTCATTATCTCCCTATAGCCTAGGTGAAAATGTTGGTATTTTATTCCTATATATTTTTACATGTGTCATTTCTACCTAGCTTATGGGTCACCCTATGGCCAAGAGTAACACCTTTATTACACATACATGAATAATTTATTTTTTATTTGTACTAACATTGTCATTAGCCATTGTTTGTTTAACTTAACATATTTGTTTTGCATGTTTAGAATATGTTTTTTACTACACTTTTTCTTTGCTTTAGATTATTTAATTTTTTTAATTATTTTATTCACTTTTTTATTGTTTTGGTTTATTGGTGTTTTTTTATTTGTTTCTATTTTTGTTTGTTTATATTTTATTTGATTTGAACTATTCATTTATTTTGTTTATTTTTATCTTTTTATTTGTATTATTTATTTATTTTCTTTATTTTTCCTTTTTTTCCTCAGTTGACATAAGATTATTACCACTTATTTACACTTATGTCTTGATTATCCATATCATGTACTTCAATTATGGATTTTTGTATTTAGTCTTACACTTGATTTATTTTTTCTATTTACACTTAGGATTTGATTATCCATATCTTATTCCTAAGTTGTTTATGTTTACATTAAAGTAATTATTCCATGTTTAGGTTATACATTTCCATTTTAGTTATCCATAACTATCATGCATAATATCATTAGCTAAATCAAAACTATGCTCATAGCGAGTCTATTCTGGTAATGTAATGGCAATATCTTTCCAATATATCAAAACTAGCCAAGTACCGTAACACATGCCTAAAGACATGAGTAATATACAAGAGAAACATATGATTTATTATGTTTTTATATAAACTAGCATATTTGAATAAGCATCCATATGATTCATACAACATAATAAGATGATAATCTGTAAGGAACATCTCATAAACTAAACCATATGTTTGGGGCTCCCCTAAGACCCATTTAACAACATAGTTTTCAACCTACATCTCATGTTGATTCAAATGTGCACATTCAAATTCACATTTAGGCTATAAATTTCTTGTTATCCTTTCTTATCTCATAATAAATCCATTTTATATAGTTTTCACATAAGATACCCTTGTCAATTTTCTCCATTGTGATAAATTCTATTTTCAACTAATTTAATGATTATAACCACCTATGAGAAAATCATTATTTTTTCATCATGTGATAATGATTAAATACCTTTGGGTAAATCATTATTTTTAACAAATTCATCCCCTTTTAGTGAAAATGATTATATTCCTAATTATAACTACCTTTGGGAAAATTATTGTTACTCATTTTTCATTCTTGATTATAACCACATTTGGGAAATTAGTGTTTCATATTTGTTTACTAATTATAACCTCGTTTGGGGAAATCAATATTCATCTTATTTCCCTACTAAGGCATCTACCTGTGCCACTTCTTATAACCACATTTGGGAAAAGTAGTGCCATACCCTTTATTACTAATTATAACTACCTTTGGTAAAATTAGTGACTATGCAACCATTATTATATATAACCACCATTGGTAAATTCAATAATCCCAACCCTATTACCATCTAGATCATGGCATTTTCTTCATTTTATGGGAATGTTTGACGACACTATTATTTATGCTCACTCCCTGGAGGGGGCATTAAGGGCTTATAAACTACCCTTTGGGGCATGAAATGTTAGGAATAATGACTTTATAATTATTTGAAAATATTTTACTATGCATGTGTTTTGAAATTCCTTATCAAATAAGAGCAAACTATATACACTTACTTTTGGCCACTTTCATGCCTAAACCAAGATTTAGTTTAATTTGTATAAAACAACACATTTAAACTTAAAAATAACTTAAATTATCCAAATCCATCCATGTAAGGGATTTAATTTTCCATAAACATGATGAGGTTATCCTATTCAGTGTATTAATTTGTATGCATCACTAACCTATTTTAGTTCTAAATCTATTCAAATTATGAACTAGTAATTTGGCACTTTTGGCCTATCAAGATATTAACTAATAACATTTAAAACAATTTAAGAAAGCTAAAAATCACTAATCAAGACTAATTATATTATAAGTTCTAATTAAATTTCCTAAACAAAAATTCTAAATCAAATTAGTGAATTTTATTTAGCATAGAAATTTTTTTAGCCAAAATAAAGTCAAATGTAAAAAGAGCTAATATATTGATTTATTATTTCATAAATATTCAAAATATGACACACATCAAAAATATCTAAAGTGAGTTTTCATGCCTCACAACTATCTAAAACTAAGGTGTCAATATTTCATGAGTGCCTTAACCCAACCTAGAGTTATATTCACTCAACCTAGCATAATTTAGACTTTACTCGAGTTAGAAGTTAATCTAACCTCTAAGTTTATAAGTAGTTATTTGAACTATAAATACAATTTCCATAACATTTTTTAACAAGATTTTATGTGTGAGGTTATTTTTCTAGAATACCTTCTTGAAACTTCTGAGAGTAGTGTCATAATGCCCAATTTATGCCAAGATTCACACCAAGCCAAAAGTGACTATTGGAGAGATGTTACCACTATGGAAGAGCATTTATATAAGACTAAAATAGTCATAGGCTAGGAAAAAACATAATTATGCCAAAAATTAATCAAAAAATTCAATAAAAGTGGTTAGAAATTTGTATTATCTTCATCTCTATTTTGTGATTTTGATTATTGTGTTATGATCCCCCTAGTTTGTAGGAAAAAGTGTTTAGTATTAGTGTATTATTATGCTTGATTTTTTCTCATTTGTAATAACAAAAGACTAATATACATTTTTTTTACTCTTTGAACTCCTTAGGTAAACCTAATTATTATCATCCTCCTCATTGAGATGATTGGTTGTTTATTAATGCTATATAAAACATGGTTGTATAATAGAGCATGAGAAGATAAATATTTAGACTAAAATAAAAGGCCTCATTGAAGATACAACAAGAATCCATAAATGAGAGGAAAATTTCTTTTACTTGAGAAGAATAAATATAAAATAATAGTCATTCCCTTACAAGAAAAATTCTATGGTAATTACCCAAGTCATAAGAGGCCGAAAAGGAACCTCTTCCTCTTAAGGTATAATATTCTCATATTACTAAAATTATTTAGATATCTATTCATTTTCTTAATATTCATGTAGAAACTAGTACATATTGGGTTTGCCAAATTCTTTTTAGTGTTCCCATAGTTTAATTGGACACTATTGATGAGCCCATAAAACAAATTTAGTTAGTTTATTTTAGTATTACAAGTAATGGATTTGAATTTTTAGTAGTAATTATAGTTTTCCCTTCAACTTATTTAATGAAAACAATGCCAATTAATTTTTTATGGCTTCCCATGTTTATTTTTCACCTAATTCTATTATGACTATTGATTTGGCATGTTCTAGTATTCATGTGAAAAATATCCCTACAAATACCAAGATTTATAATAATCGTGATAAATTCAAAATGGGAATTATTACAATTATTATAGTTTCAATTGAAATTGGTCCATATCCTAAAATTCTAATATAATCCTCCCTTTTTCCATGGATACCATTTATACTATGGGTTTGTGTACCACACCACTCGTTTCATCACCAAACATGATTTCTTTATAATTGGGATAATTATTTCCAATAACTAGATCATTTATAGTTTGTACAATGAAATTAACACTATACCTAGCTCATCAAAATGTAAAGGGAATATATTTTTAATCCTATAATGAAATTAGAAATGTAAGTATATTTATTTTGACTATTCCACCTTTACATCCATTGATGTAACTCCATCCTCACCCCTTCCATCCTTAAATTCAATAATCCTTTATTTACCCATTTCTCTTCCCTATGTCATATCCAACACTCCACCTATCATTGTATCTTCATCCAATTCATCTATAGTTGTTATGCCTATATATAAGGAGAAGACTAGATTTGGAAACTACAAGTTGTCCAAGAAAAGAGAATATTGGGTGATTATTTGTGAACCCAAAATGAGGATTAAATTTAATAAATAAACTAGTACCATGAAGAGGGTAACTATAGTAAAGGTAACTATATGTCAAACTATAATGTGGCATGAATCTGAAGATAAATTATTTTTATTGACTAAGAAGAGAAACTTTAGAGGAAAACAACTTAAATAAAGAGAATAGCCTTCTTAATGTATCTTAGCTTCTAGTGAAGTATCATACACCATGGTAAAAGTTATGAAAGAATAAATTAAAGGACTTTTAAATTATAATAAGGCCTCAATAACATAGGGATTTATTGAGTAGGTAGAAGAAACCCTTATATCATCATATGGTTTATTGATACAAAGACTAGAAGTAAGAGTAAAAGGTGAGCCATTAATATGAAATATTAAATAATACTTTAGAATAATAATTAAAATAATATGTAGGCTTATGGAATTGACAAAGGTAATTGAGGAATATTATTATTTATATCTTAATATTATGACCCTTAAGGATGTAGCCTTGGCTCAAAATTTTGTTAACATGATGTGAGTTTCTATAATAGGCTAGGATAGAGAGATGGATACTATACTAGTACATATAATAGTGGGAGAATACATGATTTTAGAAGTGATACATGGGGATATATTTTGAAAAAAAAATTAATCAAGATAGGCATATTATTATGTATGATATATATAATGTCAAGTTAGATAGTTTCATGAGGGACTATAGGAATAGAGTTAGGAAGCTAAGGATTGTGACAATGAAAAAGATAGTTGAGCTAGTATCTAATGATAAGGAGAATATTAAGAGGGTATATTCACTAAATTAAATGATAATATATCAATTTCAAGCACATTAAATATTTATTATGCCTAAAATGACATTACTTATAGTGCTCATCATGTCATTATATAAAATTAAAAAGTGATTTTAATGCACATAAGCTGAGGTTTAATAAAACTCAACCTTAACCTAAATTGTAAACATCTAGTTCTCCAATTAAATACACTCAAAATTTAACCCATATTCTCAAGTGTAACATGGACCACATGTTACTTGAATTCTAGTCAAATTGAATATTAAAATTTAGACGGGTTGAATATTTTGAGTTCTATGTATTTTAAAACTTGTTTATGAGAAGCTAACTAAATGAATTGTATCAAAAAAATTAATGAAATTTTTCCTAGACTGCCTATTAACATTGCATTCTACACTTTGTAATCTATTTTTAATCTTGTATTTACCTTTAAAATGGGGAATGAATTTTTTAAGGCAATATAAGCTTTAATCTTTTATGAATGTTTTATGAATTATATTATTTTCTTTACTTACATGTTCCATTTTTTAGAGTTAATATGAGATGCTAAATTGGATTAGTTGATTAAATGAAAACCATTCTCTTATATTGCAACATCTAATTGAATAGAGTATTTTTAAATTTTTCTAGCTTATAATTGATCTCTTGTGGGTACCTAGGTCTTTTAGATGGAGGGACAATGTAATTATAATGTAATCCCCAAAGTGCCACTATGGAGTTTAGTCATAGGTATTTTCTACAATATATCTTAACTTAGATTCTCTCTATATTATTCATTTGAATCTGAAATATTGATAAAATTAGGTTTATCTTGGTAAATTGGCATTAATTTTCATTCATGTAACAAGTTTCATGGTTTCCTCTAGAAACATTATTTTTTTTCCCTACCTTTCCTCTAGTTTCCAATTTTTTGAGATGAGCCACTTTAGTATAGTCTTTCCATTAAGAATAAATAAAATTTTAAGGTATGTATTTTACCTTAGAGAGTTTTCAATGTAAATCATAGATATAAAAAATTAATAAACATTTTCTCAATGATTATTCCAAAAAAATGGTTAACTCACAAACCACATACCTAAAACTCATGCTCTAAGTTGTTTCTACAAATATAAAATGAGAGGGTGTAGACCCATAATTTATAGTTGGTGGGTATAATCCACATCAATAAAATTATCATAATATATATTCTAGAATTAAGTATTTTGTTATGAATATAATTTAACACACTACTCTTTTTTATATTAATATAAAGACATTGATAATTTTTTAATGTGAATAGAATAAATTTCACTACATTAGATGAGTAAAGTTTTGTAAAGAATTAAGTGGGTTATACATGTTCATATTTGATCAATTATATTGATATTTAGTATGGAACTATTTATGTGAAGGTATAGTCCATGTAAGGTCTTAATTTAGGGGGAGATGATGAGACTATAAACTAAAACTATTTGTAACTCTTCAGATTTTGATGACACTCAATTCACTGATCATAAAAATGAATGGCTAAAAACAATTATTGATTCCCAAAAACACATAATTCACAAATAATATAAATGAATGGTTAAAGGAATGCATTAGTTCTCGATGTCATGTAATTTTATGATCATACATTTTAAGAATTTTTAACTAATTGAGTCCTTAACTGACATCATTTCAATGAATGAATTGATGGGTGTTTACTAAGAACTAAGTCATTTCTTGAAAAATGTCATATTTTTGAATCAATGATACACATTAATGTGGAATTTAAATTACATTATAAGTTTTATAGACTAATATTATATGAATATATGATACACCACCCATGGTTTAGGTGTTACTTTCCAAACTATAAGTTCATTTATAAGTTTATTATCTTTGGATTATAGTTTGAAATTTTGGCTATGTTATGGTCAAGGTGTTAATGGTTATAGTAGATATAGGTGATAATATTGATAGGTGTTTAATAATTTTGAATTTAATAAACCATATCACTAATCTTGTTATGGCCTATTTTTTAATGGTTATATTAAATCTGGGTGTTAATATTGATAGATATTCAGTAATTTCACATTATATAAAGATTGTACTTACGCATGTAATAGGAATAAAAATTAATGTGGATTCATTGGCATAATAGTTTTTGAAATATTTAATTCAAACAATTTTACAAAATGGCTTTAATAAAATCATAATGTTATTTGAATTAAATATGGTACATGCCATATAGTATTAGTCTAAACAATTTTATGTATATCACTTCAAATTTACAAGAAGGTATGCAACTTTAAATTTTAAGTGAGCTCATAAATATGTTTTATTTATGAGAAAGCCATTTGATGTGAATAAAATTTTTACTTTGAATAAATTATAATCTAGATTTCAAATAGTTTAGATAGTGTGGAGATCAAAAAAGAGTCAAAGTGTGATATTATCACAAATAGCAAAAGTGTGAAGCTCACAATATTCCAAATAGATCATAAATTTGGTTTATTTGCAATAAAGTTATTGGTTATGAATATATATTTGACTATGAAATTGGTTGATTCTAGAGTGAAAATAATTTAGATAGTATGGAAATAAAAATAGTGAAAAAGTGTGATACTATACCAAAATTTGAAATTGTGAGACTATTCCAAAAGTGAAATTTTAGAACTATCATAATATTTAAAAAATACTTTAATAAAATAATATTTTTTTTTGAATTAAATATGGTGCACATTAAATATTATTAGTATATAAAAATTTATGAATGTCACTTAAAATTTAATTCAAGTATATTTTAGACCTATGTGTAAATTGTTGCCCAAATTTGACTATTAGGTCAAATTGGGACCCCTATAGGTCAAAAAATGATTTTTAGGTGTTTATGGGTATAATATATTATGTTTAAATTTGAGTTATATGTTAATTATTGTCATTTAATGTTATATTGTCCTTGGTCCTTAGTCTTTTTAATCATTTTAGTCTTAGGAGTCATTTTAAGGTCAAAAAAGAGGTATTTAATGAGTTGTATAGATTCCTTGAGAAGTGTGAAGATTAAAAAAGGTTATTTAATGTCCTATGTGTCATAATAGGTCTTAACAAATTGACATAACTGAAAAGTGGTAGGTTATATAGAAGAAAGGGTAGTTTTCTTGAGAAAAAAGGAGAATTTGGCACTTGTATGGCCCAAGGGGAAGTGTGCCACATGGGAAAATATCATGGAACATACTTTAATATTACCTACACTCATATAAGTGATTATTATGCTCTATAAGTGTTAAATTTGGCTAAAACCATTTTTTCCCTCTTTCACCCTTCTAGGAATACAAAACCAGTCTTTAAGTTTATGCTTGGTATAGTTAGTAAGGAAGTTTTCAAATCAAACTCCTTGGGGAGGTGAAATTAAAATTAAGGACATTAATTTAATTTATAATATTTCAAATAATGGTGGATTTTACTTTATTAACCATCCTCATGAATTTGACTATGCTTTTATACTTAGTATTTCATGCACCCTATAGGTTTTGCTCCATTTTGGGCAAGTTCATAAAAACTAATTTATTAGTTTGGTTTCAGATGATGTTAAAATCCTCCTCAAATGCTTAAAATTCTTATTTTAATTTTTAATTCATTTTTATGAGTCAAGTATCTCAAATTTTCAAGAAGATACACCTTTCTAAGTTATAGGCAATTTTCACCATTTTTAAGAACTTCATGCTTGTTCATGGTTTCAGAGGATTGTGATTGTAAATTTCACATGTTTTAAATGTGATATGTATTCCATTTAAATTCAAATTTAAGTCTCCAAGTAAATCCTCATAGTTTTTAAGCTCATATGCCACACAAACAATCACTAGACATCATTGCTTGCCCTGTAGCTCTTAGTTGTAAAGGGTTTTCATATTGGAATAGGTGTTTAGAGAATTTCATCAAGACTATCATAAACAATAAAAATCCTTTGAGTGATTTATGTGGGCTTATTCAGGCTCATGAGACCATTCATCAACATAACTTATTCAAATTTTTCACACTATACTTCTACATAGTCACGTACCATTAATGAACATGTATAGGTATCTCATGAAGGATAACATGTTGAAGATGAGATTTTGAGTTGAGTAAGGTATTTTAAATAAAATAATTATGTTTATAATCATTTAAAGATTTGAAATCTCATTTTAGCCTCATAAACCATGCATCGTACTAACTTACTCATCTTTACTACATGTATAGTAAAATACACACCTATAGGTAACTTGGTATGGAATTGTACTGTCATTTTG
This sequence comes from Torreya grandis, assembly GCA_037957365.1. Classification (NCBI taxonomy): domain Eukaryota; kingdom Viridiplantae; phylum Streptophyta; class Pinopsida; order Cupressales; family Taxaceae; genus Torreya; species Torreya grandis. The sequence goes on from JARHVA010010815.1 coordinate 122,687, forward strand.
AAGTGTTGAAGCATGATTTGAATATTCCATTTAACTATCGATGTGATATATAAAGCATGGCAGAACTTTTTGAGAGGATAGATTGATAATATTAAGGTTGGAAACATGCTCTAAGGTCAAATGATAGATTCAGGCCCATTTTCCCAAAAAGTGTAAAACAAAGCACCTAATGGTTTTGTTGGTGTCATATGAGGGAGTGTCACAAAGTCTTATAGCACCCAAATTAGCATATTTTTAAGTCTCTATAATATATAGTGATTTTTATAAGTTTTGGAGGAAAATAACAAATTAAAGGTATTATTTGGAGGTCCTAAAGTTGTCAATAAAGGTACTAAATTCCTTCATTAACATCTCTAGGTTTGAGTCCTAAAGAGCCTCTTTTTCATCTAAAGTTGAAATTAGTCCTTGCCACCATAGTGGAATGTTAATAAATGATTAAGAGGGAATAATTTTGACCTAAAATATCATCAATGGGAGTTAATTTTTGATGTTATAGGGTTTGACATGCATTTATAGGTGTTATAGCATTCAAATGTTCATCTACAATAGGCTATATAGATAGTGGCAAAAGCATAGTAACTATGTGATGTATTAGCCCATTAATAATGAATAAAAGTATGAAAAAATTATTTTCTTAGGTAAATATTCAAGGATATTCTCCAAACATCATGACCAAGGGAGAAGTATACCTACAGATGTCTTAAACTTTGAAGCATACACCTATATCCAATTGTGTGACTGTATGAAACAATGAGCTAGAAGGATATGGTTCCTTGGTGACTGGTATGTTCCAATAATGAATAATAATTTGAAATAATAGGTATATGACAATGGATAGTTTTGGGAAGGATTTATTTATTTTATTCAAGGCCTAAATTTGATATAAGGCATATACAAGCCCCATAAGTCAACTATAGTTGACTGTGAGGGGCAGCGAGGAGAAAAGTTGAGGTTCTTGGCATGGACTCAGCTTAATATGGAATGATTATCTCTAAAAACTCACCAATTAAAATTGGTAGGTATTAATAGTATAATAACACTATTAATCAACATGTAAGGAATTTTTTACCTATAGGCATGGTGACAAAGGAGTAGAACACAGTCAAGGTAACACACTCAGTCTTGATTAGGCAAGAGTGTAGAGAGCATGTGGAATATTGTAGAAAAAATGGAGATGTGATTCCATAAAAATATTATAATTATATTATTATGGATTTATAATGATATAAAACAAGCAAATAAAGGGATGCTAGCCTATAACACATAGTTCACATGAGGAACCCTACACACAGTGTTTTCTTATACAGTTTGTCGTAGGTCTCAAGACTTTTGAAAGGTAAAATGACATGGTAAAGATATAAAAATGTGTGTAAAACACCTTTAAAACCTTATTAATTCCCTTAAATATTAATTTTTACTAAGGAAATAGGGGAAGTACCCTATGTTTTGTCTTAGATAGAGGGTAGTTTCCCTTAGGTACAAACCTCAATAGTTTTTGAAATAGAATCAAAGAGATGAACCAGGTAATATTTAAAAAATTTAAATAATTTTTGAGATTTTGAAAAAATACAAGTAAATATGTAATAAAATGCAAAAAATAATGTAATTCAACAAGGTACCCTATACTCTTAAGGTTTTAGACATTCTTATGAGGCAAGGGTATGCCAAGATTCCAAAAAAGAGTTCATTTTAAATTATAGATATAAGTAATATTTAAAAATAATTGGAACATGTTTTTAGGAAAAAAATAGAGGTGATATCTATTAAAATTAAAATAAAATTAGTTAGATGGTCTAAACCACAAGATTATAGGTAGGCCTACTAGGCAAGATTTAGGCCTAAAAGCCAAATGGGGAGCTACTTTCACTTTTAAAATGAGATATGCTTCCTAAACTATTATATAAAGACTATAGGGTCACTAAAAGTATGTTAAAGATTTAAAATTATATAGGAATCATAAATAAGTCCTTTTTTGAGCCCAAAACCAACTCAGACCTGCAAGGAACAAGAAAACAAGCTCGATAAGGTGATTTCAAGTGTTCATTTCTCTCTTAATGATTTTCATGGAGGAAAATGGAGTTTAGGGAGGTTAATATGGTCCCTAAATATAATTTTTTTTCTAATTATTTTGAAAATCTAATGTTAGGACTTTATGATCAAAGATTAAGAATAAAAATAGGCCTAAAACCCTTGTTAAACCCTTAGAGTGACTAGTTTGGAGAAATGAGGTTGGAAAGATAATATAATTGAATATTTTTATTAGGATGAAAATTTTAAATTGTATAATAATATTTTATACTCCCTCCCATACTTTTGAGTTATATGAACTTGTATAGACAGGGTATAAAATAGGCTTGTCTTGATAGTTATTTGTATTATGCAGGTTATAAGAGGTTTAAAGAGATGAACATAACATGGAATGAAATATTAGGACTTAATATAAATCTTAATATTAATTTAATACCTTGAAACAAATTATAGGTTCCTCAACTAGTTGCTTCATCTCAGTTAGTCAAAACTTGCATAGTGACCAAGCTATTAAGAAGGGGAAAACTTCAAGTGAGTTGATTTTAAGGTGTACTTGATGATTATAAGGACATGAAGGGGCTTGATAGGTGTCATAAAATCCATACCATGTATTTTAATGTAAAATTTATGCCTTTTTGGAGGCCAAGTGTGCTGAGTGCATGAACAAAGTTTTTTTTAGAATGCAGATGATGATGGCTCATTCTCAGATGAATCTAGATGACCAAGCCTAAAAAAATTGCATGAAGAGGAATTTTTTAAATCCTTCCACTTAATTAAAATAATTTTACCTATTACTATTTAGCTATGAAGTGTTCAATAAGCCCAAATCATGAAGGTAGTTTTCTAATCTAGTTAAGAGAATTTTATGCCACTTTGCAAGACTTTGATGACTTGGATAGCCACTTGTTCCTTAT